>PVYE01000347.1:5451-25017 GCA_002995055.1 Rhizopogon rudus | reverse complement strand
TTAATATACCAATGGGCCGGATCACACTCTTGCTAGTCCAATCCAGACATTCTCAAAGTATTTGTGATGGGACTAGTAGAATTTACATCGGATGATGCTTGTAGACCAACATAGCGGACGTCTCAGAAATAGGGATAAGTCTATGGGCTGGATCTTCGCCAGCATGATAAGGAAGTTGAGCGGAATGCCTGATGAATGAAAAACTAACCAAAATGGGTGTTCGACGGACGGCAATTAATTAGAGGGTGACCGCATCAGGACAGAACAACAATTACGAGTCACAAAGGGCACGCAGCGTTGGTGATTTTAAGGGGACTTTCGAATTAAGAACATGATTTTATAAAGGGTCATTCCATAGACAAACTGATGTCAAACGGAAATTTCCGGAGATGAATGTAAACAATAGGATAGATTACGGGGCGGTGATGACTGGCCCATGGAAAGATGGATCGATGAAGATTTTGCAAAGAGGGACTGTTGTGCGATGGGGTGTGTAGCAAATAGAAAAAATGTCGATGGAGTAATTTATAATTAGACGTGATATGTTTATGCCCAGATATGAGAAGTATTTGGAGGAATTTATTGGAAATTTTACCTTACTATTTTTATCTATCAAAAAGTGTGTTTGAAATGGCAATAAAAATGCTAATTCAATTATTATAATTGATTTTGCCCCGGGAGGGGTGGCCAAGAAGGCAAGCTGCAGTGCACTGAAATACTTGGAAGTCTTAGCCGCCAACGCTTTCATCAACGCCGTTTCTTTCTCTCCGCGCTCCTATACCTTTCTCTCTGTCTTCCGCGCCTTTCTTTACGACCAACCACGATCCGCACGACCTCTTGTTCCTTTCTTCTAGTCCTATACGCCTCATCTCTTAAGGTATCACTATATACTCACCTTCTCCAACGTTCAACTCCCTTTTCGCCTTCTCAAGGTACCTATATCCTGTACTCTGTCTGCGTCCGGGATCTCATTCTTCAACTAGACATTTCTTCACCCATTTTTTGGATCACACTCGGGGTATCCTTCTTCGCTTGCTTTCTTACTGCTGTCGTTCCTTATCCTTCATATTAGCTATGGATAGCTGGAGAGTTGCTGTGCTTGGTGATGGTGGTGTAGGTAAAACCGCTTTAGCCGTCCAGGTGAGTTCTCCCGACTCCGTTCGCCCCCCATGCAGAACTCATGTTTTGCTCATAGTTTACCCTTAACTGTTTTGTTGGTGCGTTCGGTAACATCAACATTATTTGTAATCTAACAACTTGATTGTCCCTGGCATGACATTATGCAGAGGTATGTGTTACTATACAGCCTCTCGGGTCCTTCAACTCATGTCCGCCTGCAGACTTACGACCCGACAATAGAGGACGCTTACAGGAAGCAGTTAATTGTGGATAACAAGATGTGCTTCGTCGAAGTAATTGATACTGCTGGGCAAGGTGAGTAATAATCATTGCACCATTAGCATCTGTCTTATGTCTATGCAGAGGAGTACGCCACTCTGCGTGACCAATGGGTTCGGTACGCATGCTACGCTTTATTATTACCTTTTACACATCTCAGTCCCCAATGACTCTAGGGAGGGCCAGGGGTTTATTCTGGTCTACTCGATCGCATCCCGGTCAACGTTTGAACGGCTGGATGTATTCAGACAATCGATGCTCAAAGTCAAGCGTCAAAAGCCTATCTTCATGCTGGTGGGCAACAAGTGCGACAAGACATATGAGCGAGAAGTCTCACGGGAGGAGGGCATTGCGCTTGCCCGGACATTCGGCTGTGAATTTATGGAGACATCAGCAAGGACTGCTTATAATGTCGAGCTTCTCTTCACCAACTTAGTACGTGCCCTACGGCAGACGAAACGGTTGGAGTCTGGTGGGTCAGGGGGAAAACAAGGTGACAAGCCACTCAAGGATGGCAAGAAACCCTTCAAATGTGTAGTTATGTGAAGGACATCTTTCGGGTTATTGGTGACTTAGATTTCATACTCCCTTTACCTTTGTTTGATGATACCTCCACGATTTTCATTTGTTCTTCTTGCTCGCTTTCGAGCTCTCATGGTTTTCTTTCTGGCTACGATATCACACTTCCGATCCTCACACTGTGACTTACGCGATCTAGTCCGCGATGTATTTTGCAATCTTCTGGTTCATCCATACGTGCTCGCTAGCTTATCGAGCTGTCATTCCTGGAACACGGAAATGCTGTGGTCAGTCATTAATAGTCATTTCCCACTGCTGCGCCGCGACACACCCCATGTGCGCGTTCGTACGTCAACGGACACGCTCGCGCAAACGTTGCATATCGCTCTGTGCTAACATAAAGGACACGAGTGAGTTAGGGGTGACAACCATCCACACTGATATCTTGAGATGTCCAACGATCAAATCTCCAGTGCCGATACCACCTCAGACACAAACTTCCACGTGCGCTCACTGCCTGATGGCACAGCGTTTCAAGTGAGCCGCCATGCCCTTGAGGCATGTGAGGTATTCAGTATGTTGAAGTTTCCCACTGAGATGTGTTTACCCAGAGCTGATGCATCTTTATCAAGAGGACATGTTTGCGTGTTGTGAGGGATTCGAATTAGTAGACGACAAGGACCAGCCTGGATCCCAGGAGGCAGTTCTCGACTTAGATGAAACAGAGCATGCTTTAGCAACACTGTTTCATCTCATTCAGCACCCCCCTGCACCTCCCCCAACGGAAAACTCGGAGGGAACGAGACCTCGGTTCAAGTTGGACGCAGGTTCAGTGATCCCGTTCCCAGTTCTTCCTTTCATGCTTCATTTGGCTGATAAGTATGGACTCTCGGAAACAATTATCCGTTCACTGCACTTGCATATGCAATCTAATGCTGCAACAAATCCGCTCCCCGTCTATGCATATGCCATAGCACATGACCTGCCGAAGATTGCGGCAGAAGCGAGCGCTTACCTCCTCCATCCACCATTATCATCATATACCAAAGAAGATATACAAATCATTCCCACTGTCACTGCATATCACGAGCTTCTGAGGCTCCATGAATATCGGAAATCTAGATTGCGAGAAATCCTGCTGAATGAGGACCTTTTCCCGCACGGATACGGCACTTGTCCTACGCACAGGCAATGGGCAACCCAGCTATGGGAACAGAAGCGGGTGTACCTTGCCACCCAGCTCGAAGCAGGTGCGCAAAAAATGTCTACATCTCAAACCCATTTCCTGACGGAATAGCCCAGCCACTGATATAGCGGGGGAGATGCATGAACTGGCCTGTCAGCTTTCGTCTTGCCCCCTGTGTCGCAAGGCTGTCACAGCAGCCGTAGAAATGCTTCAGGTAAAGCAGACAACAGCTTATCTTATGCGACCATTCTGACTTCAGGATGCAGTATAAATGTCGGAGAGTGGCAAGAACGGTAGATTACGTGCCGCAAGATTACTGGCTCGGTGCAGTTCAATAACGAGAGGATATCTAGATGACACGAGATATCTAAGATAGTACGTGTACGCGAAAAGCAGATATGCATTCGCCGCCAAAATCTATAGTCTTTCTATGTATTATGCCACAACAACGTCTTGAGATCTCTCCATACTTCGGAGTCGCGGTAAAGGTACGTCATCGAGTTGAACATGCCCGGCTGGATAGCCTCCCCACGATTCTGGAACAGCCACATGACGGCACCCCATGACAGAGCCGCGAAGAAGGAGAAATAGCGTGGGTCTGGGGGGATAGGTCTGACCACAGATATGTCTGCAGGTGCTTTCGAATACGGAGCACCAGCACGTGGGATGAACGACGCAATGACTCGAGATACTACATAGAGGACTATCTGAAAGGGAAACCCAAGAGTAAGCAGGAATAGCGACGAACAAGTAGGGGATTGGAATACCTGCTCGTTAACGGCTGATCTATCGCCGAATACAACGTACCCTCCCAACAAGCCAGCAACAAATGTATCGGCGCTGCGCTGCTTCCCTCCGTTGGCCTTTCTTTGAAACAGCAATAATATCTTATAGAGTGAAACAAACTTCGCCAAGTTGAGGGCGTGTTGCTTGGTTGCTTTGTATATCACGAAAAGGCGAGATTTCCAGCTGCATGATGGTAGTCCAGCAGTGAAATAAACTCTGAAGTGCACCGAAAGACGTACTCTCCTCGACCAAAAAGAATGGCCATGATCAGCGCATGAGGGAATCTGACTTTGACTCCGTACACGAATCCATTGCGTGCACCTTTTACGATGGCAAGATAGTCGTGCAAGCGGGGGTCCGACAGCCAGTGGGTAATGCTGGACATGGTGGTATAGAGGTCTCGGCGAGTATTAAAGCGGAACGCCTACATAGAAACCGGACTCGGACACACATTTATAATATCACATGTAAACTTCTGAATTCAGCTTGTATATGCAAATGAATGTCCTTTCGAATTATATAATCTCAATTAATCGGTTGTAAGTAGCTAGGCAGGCTTTAGTCGGGGGACATGAGATCTCGCTGAGTATCTGTCGGTGTACTTCGGTAACAAGATTATTACTACTATCCATTGTGTCTCACTGGAAAGAAATCATCTCCAAATTGGAACTTCGATACCGAGCTCCATTCGAGCTACATTTCAAGTCAGCAGACCCCAGTGATCAAGCAACTATGCCACATACCCCAGAGCCGCCTTCGGGAAGGCTGCGATGCTCCTCTGATGCAGCTCTGATGACCACAAACCGTCTGTAATCGTCCATAAAAGCAGGCTGCAGCTCCATATTCAAGAGATCACGAGAAATATCCTGGTCTGCTGCGACCAAGACGTCAGATTCTCTGCAGTGTGCGAAGTGTGCGATCGAGCTTTGAATACACTCCTGCAGTAAATCCTGTCCCTCCAACCCTTGCATATTGATGAAGTCCCTAAGCCAGGTGTCTTCACCCGCGAGAGGTGACTGCATGACAGCGATGCTGCCTGCGTCCACTAGGTCTAGGATGGGAAGAAGGCACGAGTCCATGCTAGATACCTCCTAAGTCGGCAGATCAATGTACGTGGGTAATATACTCACCTCAGAACTTCAAACGTTGGCTTCTCCTTGTCGCATGATAGGGCATGGCTCAAACCCAAGATCGAAGGCATCAGGTAACATCCCCAGAGAGGATGCTGTGTGAGTTGAAGCATCAAAGCGTAACATCCATAGGGGTCTTCTGCCATAGCCATAGGCGTAAAGGTGACAATACCGCCTTTGAACAACTTCAGTAGTATTCAGTGCGCTGCTTTACAAATACTCACCTAGGGGTAGAACTTCACGTATTCCCCACCTGCTAGATGGAACTGACTCGTGCGTGCCATAGGTGAAAAAGCGAACTTCAGGTGTATCGCGGCGCTTGGCGACCAATGCAGGAAAATTGTAAAAAGTCTCCAGGGCACCGACGTGTACGAATATCGCACGAGCTTCTTTGTCAAGGCTCACTGACGCAGCGTTAGTCTTGCTCAGTACGTATTTAAGTTGTCGAGTCTCAAGGCCAGGAAATGCAGGTGTTCCATCGGCTGGAAAGGACCAGATACAATATGATCTGTTCGGGAGGTTCATGAAGTCTAAGAGTTCTGGTGAAAAGGAAAGCAGATCCATTGCCATAGCCAAGGTCCCTTTCAGTATGCGTCGACGGCTGTCCTTCGGTTGCCTGTTAGGGATCAATATCCGCTGTAAAGTTTCATTGACCGGTTTACGCTTGGTTCCTTTGTTGTACTTCGCAGACGAGACGAGCCATGGCAGCAAGGCTACCAACGCATGAGTATTCTGCGAATTCTGCCGCAGATGGTCTGGTACGCGCAAAAAGCTACAAAGGCCATCCAGCGACGGACTGAACATGAGAAGCAGAGCAAGTTCTGCGCCATCCAGCGAGAGCGCGAAAACGGCCACCTTTGCTATCTATTAGCATAGATAATTAGCAGAAGACTAAAACCCACCTGTCGCTGATATGCCATGTGACGGAAGAGTCCGTACAGGGCTCGAGTATCTTGGTTTTCCGAGGCTTCCATTCTGGCAAATTGCTGAACATCTCCGCAAGCGCGAAAAACTGGGGTGAGATCCATAACAGTGTAGAGATTTTGGATACGAATCGTATCGGTTTGTGCCATCATGGAGCTCATCCGAGAACCATCGCGTGAATCAGTCGGATCCTTGATTGTCACTTCACATATTTTCTCCGCTCGGTTCTCCACAAAGTCAAAAAATAAATCACCCTCCCATTTCCACTTCTTAGGGATCCTGTTCTCAAAAAGATTAGAAACACTTTTGATATCCAGGAGCGAGGGCATCACGAACTTTGGCATGGCAGAAGCTTTTATCGAAGTTAAAGCTTTCGGTCGGAAAGAATCAACTTCGTGGGTGCTATCACTAACTGGAGGCTCCCTGAAGGTTACTGTGAGTCTCTGATGGATGAAAGGGGAGAAATAGAACGCACAAAGGGCTATTGAGACTAGATGCATGTCGTGAGCAAGACCAAGCATGAATGGTATGACATACATACCCTGGCATATTAAGGCTCCCAAGGAACTCATCTGCAGCAATTTCGGAGGCTCGCTTCGGGGGAACTGGCTTCGCGAGCTGCTCCTGAACACTAAAGGGCCATTAAATGAATATGTACCTGACAATGCATTCGCGTACTTACGCAGGCGTGGGGGGAGGAGGGGGAGGGTTATAATCTACCTCGAACATCGCCACATCGGGATCTGCGAGGGGTAATACAGGATAGAAGGGTTCATCCACCGTCTGCTTTGTGACTGAAGAAGAACCGGCCCCGACACCCGGGAGATCTGAAGTGGAAGGACCGGGCGCTTGCACGTCAGTTATTGGTGAAGCCTCTTTCTCACTTGACTTCCTCTCCAAGGATATATGGGATAGACGGTCGGATGTAGATGTATTATCTTTTGCTTCATAGGGTTTCTTTTTAAAAGACAATCCGGTCAGAAGTTTTGAGTGCGCCTGCTGCAGTGGCTTTGGCTTGGTTACTGCAGAAGAACTTGACCCCGCCGCTATACGTTGCTTCGTTGCTAGAGCACTACCAGATTGAACAGCCTGCGAGGGAAGGCCCATCGGTTTGACAAGCGGGTGAGACTTTTGATCTTGGTGAGTTCGGGCGAACTGTATTTTGGGTGGGGGTGGTAGAACTGGGGATGGCACAGAGGAAGTTAATGGCCTTGGTGGCGGTGGTAGGGTGCGGGACGGCTTTTCAGCTGGTTCAGCCAACGTCTTGGGGTGCGAGGGATCCTGGCAATAGCAACCGGATTAGAATGAGAAGAAAAAAATCAGCAGCTATGAACCTTGTCTACTGTATGGCTCCGGGATCTCGAGTTAGAGAGCTCCCGTTTCCGCTGCTGCTTCAATGGACGACCTGTTGATTGATCGGAGTCCGACTACTTTCGCCTAAGCTTCGCAGCACAAGAGCGAACAAAGTATAACTTACGTCCGAATCAACGAGTGCTTTCTTGCGTTTTTTCCTTTGCAAGGTGACCGTCTTCAACACCGCAGAAATTTCCCCAAGAGGGACATCAGACTCTTCCGAGCTATCAACATGGGTCTCGACTTTCTTTGGTTCCGGAGTCTTCGTTTTCTCCTGTGATGTCCTTAAGTCAAGTATGAATCAGAAGGATTGGGTACACTCACCTTGTTGGCTTTTCGCTTCTTATTATCATTTTCTGATTTGCGACTTCCTTCTCCTGCGAACTGTTTCGCAAAGAAATCCTTCTCCTCCTCTCAAGAATAATCAGGTACGCCATAACGAAAGGCTAACGAGTCTCACTTATCCAATAGTCCTGCGCTGCTATTTCATATCCGACAGAATAGTCTTCATCGTCAATGCCAACATGTTTCCAAAAACTTGACAATAGCCGCTCGCACTGCTTGACATTCTCTTGGGGTTCCCAGCTATATCACAACGCCGCATTGAGCAAGGAGTAATAAGTAAAAGCGAAGTGTATCTGACCTGTCCGCATCGGAGTCGTAGCCTGCCCACTGTAAATCATTACGAATTCAGAGCGACAAGGAAACGAGGTTTCAGACCCACTTTGACATAGTATTCCTAGATTCCAGGTGGTCAGATGGTTATTGAACCGTCATGAGATATGCTTACCCAGTCTCCGTCTTCGCTGACGCGAGCTTTGGTGATTACCTCTATCAGAACACGGTTTATTAGCGATAGCGATGAACAAACGGTCCTATTAACCATACCGACGTGATATACTTCCTGTTCTGCCTTCTTCTTGCGACCCATACGACAGATGGGATTGTAAAGTGTTACAAGTTGACCTTGACGTCTTACGTAACGGCGACCGTGTAGTACCAAATCACTACAAGGCTCAAGTTGAGTCTTCACAAATTCAAGCGTGCACGCACAGCGATGACCTCTAAATCAAAGTCAAAGCAGGAAGAGGCCCTTCAATTTCTCGATGATCTTGACTCCCTCAACCCAGAACCAGAACCAACACGCGGCTCCGTCGCTACTGGCAGCGCAGGAGACCCAGCGGACGTCCTCGCCTTCATCGACGAGATAACCCAGAAGAGCTCTGAACCAACTCGTCCCACGACATCCCACATCGAGCGATATAATTCGCGCCCGGGTACTCCGTCACTCAGGAAGAGCACTGAGCGAGTCAAGGTTGGCGCGCATCCGTCCTCCTCGACCTCTTCTCTTGTAGCATCGTCAAGTGTATCGCCTCCTGCCGCTACGACTGAAGATGAGCCAGCACCAGCACCATCCTCAAATCGCTGGGGATGGGGTAGCGTATGGACCAGTGCATCTACCGCTTATCAACAAGCCAGGTTCGTAGTGGACGAGCAAGTTAAGAACCTCCCCAAGAATGAACACATCAGTAAACTGGGAGAGGGCGTACTAGAGTATGCAAAGACTGCGCAGCTCGACAAACTTGGTTCGTCTGCGCATGAAGGATTTATTCAAAGTTAATTCGTGTCCTGTAGGTCAAGATTTCAAGAGAGTTGGACTCTCTACATTGACAGACATTCTGAATGTTGTTGCTCCCCCGATATCTGAGCATGAAGTCATTCAAGTATGGCTCAGTCATGACATGAAGGGATATGACGGTATTGAATCACTTGTCTATCGGTCACTCGCTAAGGTATGCTTTAACTGGATTACGTTGTCCTATGCTGAGCTCTGAGGTTTTGTCCCGTCACGTAGGTCATGGAGCAGGTTGAGGGTGGCGATTTAATTGTCAACCGAGGTGAAGAATCAAAACCCAAGGAATCTGGACCAGACACTTCTCGGGATTTCAATTCAGTAGACGGTTATGACGCTGCTCTCAAGCTCGCTCAGGTATGTGTCCAAGCCAAGCCAGGCATGCTCACAGACCGACGGTTTCGCAAAGGCAAATCTAGATGAATTTATCAAGAGCAACTCCAAAGTACCACCCAAGGAATCATCCGTTCAGAATCCTGTCACATATTCATCTGTCTATCTCCGCATTCAGCCATTCGTAACCTCCTTCACCCTTCCTCAGCCCGTCGAGGCTCCAGAGGAATCCACACAAGCACCCGAGCAATCTAATCTCCAGTTTCTCTTGCATCTGTCTGATCCCGGCCATAAATTGGTGCACACCACCATAACACAAGCTGTGCCCGGGAGTTGGCTACACATCTGGGATGACTATGACTGGGTGGAAGATCTTGTGGCTGAATCTCTTCGAGTGGGCATTGAAGTGATTGGGCAGGACTACATCGTCGCGCGCATGGGATGGGGTAAGAAGGTAGCCGAGCCCACTGCGGCTCCAGAAGCACCCTCTGAATCTGCTCCCTGATTGTACTTCTCTACACATGTTGTCGCCCTGCCTTACCTTGTATTCTCTGCGATACATACCATGGTTGCACTCATTCATGATGTTAGGAATATTGTGTAATATATCACGGTTAATGACGTATCATGATCTACTTCTTTGGAGACTGCTCAGGTTGAGGTGGAAGAACAGGCTTAAGCTCTGCTGGTCTGATGGGCTCTGTCCCTTGCCCTACTTGTTCCCAGGGTGAAAGAGACTCGAAATTGCTACACGTTGGTAGTCAGTAAACCGCCGCATAGGTCAAAAGATGATCGACTAACCGGAATGCCTGCGTCAATTGCAGAGGCTCGTAAACGACGCGTTTCCTCTCTTCGTCGTAGCGAACCTCGGTGTAACCCTGAAACGGCATTGAACATAATTAGCATTCCTTAAGGTAGCAACGCACCGTCAATGGGAAGTCCTTTCGGAGGGGATGGCCCTCGAACCCTACATACCAATCCATGCAGAGAAGGACAAGCTATCACATTCGAGAAGACTTACCATAATCTGTCAGTATGCGACGCCTGAGATATGAAAAAATCAACACTTCGATCTGGGCAGCTGAATCAAACCAAACGCGACTTACAAGTCGGGATGGCCAGTGAAGAAGACGCCAAACATGTCCCACGTCTCCCGTTCATACCAGTCTGCTCCACTGAAAACAGAAACGCAGCTGGGCACGGGATCCGCTTCGCCAGCATATGTCTTAACGCGGATTCTTCCTGCATGCTTGACGCTCAACAAGTTGTAGACCACCTCGAAGCGTTTCTCTCGTTCTGGGAAGTCGGCCGCGGTGACATCCATGACACTCTTGAACTGGCACTGAGAGTGATCTCGAAGGAAAGTCAACACTGGAATGACGCCGGACGGCGAGATGTGCAAAGTGAGCTCATCCTTTAACACAGAGAACTGTTGAACAAATTTGGGGAGACATTGCATGAGGTATGATCCGTAAGTGTGTAGCGACTCGGTCGTCTCAGCATACTTGGTGGCGGTGGGATTTGGAGAAGTAGGCTCGGTGAAAGGGGAAACGGAGGCTAGGAAGTTGTTAAGACGGTCACCATCGGCGATTAGGACAGGCATGACCTACCTCTCTGGGATGAGGACGACTGGATGCTACGCGTCAGAGAGGCGCCAATAATCCTGCCTGGTCTCATAGATGAGCTTTTAAGTACATTTGTGACCCGCAGGCCCATGCGGAATGACATGTTTTCGTAGCTACTGTTCAGTGAGTTCGGACGAGCAAGGCAACTGAATTTCACACTCCGATCCGAATGTGTGCACCGTGACCGACGCCGTCAAACAGACCATGGCTCTGCTCGCCAACAACGACTCGGAAGACTCTCACAGAACAGAAATATTCGACTCATTACCCTACTACGATAATGATCTCGAGCAAAACCCTATCTTGAAGGAGAAAGTCGAGCGCGAGTTAGCACGTGAACAAAAACCACCCCAAACTCTGCATCCTCGTGTTCCGCCTCCATTTGAGCTCTTTAAGGTATGTCGAGCTACTAGTGGTTCATAGACCTGATGCGAGTATTACATAGAACAACCCTCTTCTTGCGGCTGAGCTCGCGCGCGTCGAAGCTCATCAGCCTTTACCACCTTTGGACAACATAAGATATCAACTTCCGGCACCAACGTCCACACCAGCCACCGATGAGGATTGGCAGCAAGCACTGAACAATGCTCAAGCTCAGCTAGAGCACCAGCGTATTCGGTAGGTTCTCAGTTATATGCATGAGAGTTGTTGTAGTTCATTGTCTCCTAAAGGCACACAAATCTCGCACTCTTGCAGACGTATGGACCAAATGCTTGGCGAACTCATAATTACTTGTTGGAAGAAACAGCCAAACAAGCTGAAAAGGCCCTCGAGGAATTGAAACAACGTACGACGGACATTAACAGGGAACGCAAGAATTCCCAGGTGGGTTTCATGCTTATTAGTAGAGCAACATTGGTATTCATCTCTGTTGTTATTCAAGACACGAATCGGAAACCAGTTGACATCGCTGGAGAAAAAGTGGACAGAGTTGATATCAAGCATCCTCCAGATTGAGATGGCGAATGTTGCTCTTGATGCAGAAGTTGACCGACTGAATAAAAGGGAGGCTGAGCTTGCGAGTATGTAGTATAAGATATTGTACAATCACATAAAATATTTTCCGTCCGCGGTTTGCGACAACGAGGTGTCTACGTATACGCAGGCCCAAGCAAGTTGTATTGGCGAACCAATCATTCACCTCGTTTTGTTTTATTTTTACTTGATATTTCCTTCTCGGCTTTCGCCACAATCCCTGTTAGACACGGAAAACTGTCTATCGGCGTCTTGGGACGCGTTTATGGCTAATACCGACAACTCAGACACGGGGCTAACAGATTTGAACCCAAATCATGGAGGGGAGGAACTCGTTTGTGTGTTGAGTACAACAGGGGAAACGTCCACCGCCTCCGACGAGCAGTCTGCAGTCCCCGAGGATACAGCGTGTATCTCCAGTACATCCCCATTGATCTCACCTACAAACTCATCTGCACCCCCACGCCCATCCATAGTCCCTGCTAGTTCAAGTTCGCTCTTTGCTGCACCTCATCCCAAGAAATTTAGTGCTGTCAATATCAACAAGAAGTTCCTACAGAAGAATTCCTCTTCCTCAGGTTCTGCCACCACTTCATCCAGCCACGTCCCTATCGTCAAGTCCGGCAGTCCCGCTCGTACGTCCAATACTCTAATTTATTGTTATTTAGCCAATAATGTGTGAGGTCCCTTTACAGCTGTTCGACCTGTTGCTCCACCAACAAGCTCTCATTCACGACTAGTGACCACTAAGCTCACAGCAGCACCTGTATCATCGACCACGACTGGTCCGGGTTGGTCACGTCCATCATCTGCAACTCCTTCCACACCGTCGACTTCATCAAATGTATCCCCTCCGCAACCCCCTCCATCTGCGACTGCCTCAGCGCCAGTTCCAGTTCAAGCTGCTCCACAGCTTCCTGTCGCTGGCAAAGTCATTCAACCACAACCGCGAGCCATCGCATCGACTTCGTCCGTCTCGACGAAGAAGGAGAGTGCGTCCAAACCGGCTTGGGGAACTCCGAAAGTTATGGCACCAGTCCCGTTCCCGGAGAGTGCAGGATCCTCAGATTTTCCTACTGCTGCAGAGGTTGCTCAAGGTACGTTGCACATCTCCTTGGTGGAGTTCACCAAATGATCTGCCTTCTTTTAGGACGTCCTTCGCCAAAACTTCCTGAATCCCAGAAACCCTTCGATGCCCCTTCTTCAAAAACTGTAACGCTAGAAGAAGCAGACGCATTTCGAGGGGTTCACCTTGATCCGAACACCCACCACTGGGATGAGGTCGGCTTCTATTCACTATTACTGTGCATTTTCTGATTTTTTCCAGATGGAAGAAGATGATGACAATTTTCTCGACGGAGTCATTGAATTTGGCGATGGAAGACAGTACAAGATATCACCAGCTGAAGCCAATGCGCAAAATACAACGTCGCCTGTCCCCGCTACAGATACTCTGGAGCCATCCGAGTCCCACCCAGAGGTTATGGACGATGGTAGAACTCGTGTTAGCAAAGAAGATCGTTTTGCAGACGACTATGACCGGAGCTGGCCACGATCAAAACCCTCTCCATCCGTTGTGCACAAAGATCTACCCCGCGCCCCTCGACACCCGTCAATGTCCCCAGCGTCATCGCACCCTAGCTACTCACCTTCGGAAGGTTCAAGGGTTCTCTTCAATGAACGATCAAACAGACTCGAGCCATACGGTTCTCACCCGTACACCCGTCATTTATCTGGTGGTCCAACGTCCCGGAGAGGCTCTCATGTAGAGCACGGCATACCTCCAGTGGACGCGCGTGTCGGACGAGATGGGCCTTTGCGGTCACCGGTACAGCCGGTGCAATTGCTCCAGAAATCATCAGGTGGGTATGACCGCTCGTCACGCACGATGAGAAATGGCCCTGCTCCCCACGGTTTCAGCAGGACTCGTGATCGGGATAGTTTACCTTCTCCCTCGATGCATACGCGACCAGGATGGGACACTGGACTTCCTTCTGTTTCTTTTGATGAGAAACGTGAAATTGCTTTTGATGGCAGAGGTCGTCGCTTGTCGAACATGGGCCCTCCACCATTGCCGTCATCGTTGAAGCATGATGCCACTCGCCAGTTGCCGCCGCATATTTCAACCGGCCCGCCTGGAAGGCTTTTCGCGAGAGATTCGCATCCACCTCACCCTGCTTCTCAACAGCCTTTCGAGTCGCCCACCTCAACGACTCAAGGGGGTAGCGTCGTTGCCCAATCACCCTTATTGTCCACCGTCTCTGTCACATCCGAAAATCCTGCTCCATCCTCTGCTCCTGCGCTGACCCTCGAAGATGCTCACAAAACCGCCATGCATATCTCCGCAGAGCGTGCAAAACAGCGACGACAGATCGAAGAAGAGGAGCGGGAGAAAGAGAAAGAGCGTGCTCGACAGAAGGCAGTTGCACTGGAGGAGAAATTCAAGGCGAACGCAGAGAAGAAAAGCGCACAAGTGAGTATTTGTGACGTTCTTGACACGCACGTGGCTTATCTCATTTGTAGGATGCGGAAGTCGTGCAACTCATTCAGGAGTCTGTTGAGGCGATTGATTCCGCGTCCCAACCCGCACTGCAGCTTCTCGATACATCGGGGCAACGTCCAACGTCTGTGAGACCGATGGGGAGACCGCCGTCTTTGAGGCCATCTGCCAGACCGCCGCTGATCGCGAGGTCGATGGTGCCCTCTAATGCTGAGCAATCACAAGATTCCTGGAGAAGCAAAGCTCCACGTCCACCGTCGCCGGCACCTGAAGAGACACCTGTAGAACCTCGTGTGCCGCCGCCGATGCTCCACGGAGTAGAAGAACTTCTTTCGATCTCCGCAGATGAGGATCTTGAGATAGTGGACTTCTCTGATCTGGGTAAACTAGTTGGTGCTCCAGCGACCCCGCCGTCTCGGTCACAACCCAACGGCACTGACAGATTGTCCCACCCACCTCGGCCAGTCGCAAGTGACTTCTTTGAAGATTCTCAGCCTCAGCAACTTCCACCTCGTCCGAAGTCTCCAGATGTGTGGCGGCGCAAACCTCCCATTCAGCCTGTTCGCGATGTTCTAGCTACATCCCCGTTAACAAACCAAGAGGTCGCAAAGGAGACCGTGAATAAACCATCACAGGATATCTTGGCACACCCCGCGATTCCGGAATCGTTGCACGATAAAGTGGTTCATATACCGTGTTACTCTACTGAGGATGACTCGACTCTACCTTCGCCAAACCAAACAACCTTGCCCATATCTCCACAGCGGCTGAATCGCCCGAGTATGTCGTATCGCGAGGCTCCGATGTCTGCTCTCGACGATGTGATTTCTCGTATCAAAGGAGCTTTGGATAATATGCAAGCGACGGAATCTACAAGGACGGAATCTGCGAGGACGGAATCTGCAAAACAAGCCAGCAAGGAGACTGGGGCTGTGACATCCGACGTAGATATCACCAAATCTCAGGGCAATGCTAACAGTCGGGTTTATCCAGGTGGGCCTAAATGGCTGCCTCCTGCACTGAGGCCACGTCGCATCGATTTTGACCGGGAAGACCGCGAAGTCTTTGATGTGACCCGCTGTGAGCCACCACGTTCACCTGTATTAGCTTGCAATGCCTTTGTGGTCCGCCTCCCCACCCAATCACGTCCTTTGGATCCTCTTCCTAAACGGCAAGCTCATTGGAACAATGCGCGTTGGCAGGTCCGGTGGGATATATTGTCTTGGGAGCCACCAGTTGAGGGCATGAGCAGGAAAGATTTCTCCCTGAATGATATACTCTTCAAAGGGCAAACGTCCTTCAAGGGTAAACCCAAGTATCGCGTCGACCTTCCCCAAGCCAGGCACAATCATTTGTCGTCTTCCGCAATTCCGTTGGGACCCAAGGTCAATCTTCCTTCTGGATCAACAAAGACGGGTTCATCGTTTGGGCGGTCGAAGGTCGATGACCTTCCGTTCTGGAGGAAAGTTACTGTTGCTTCATCTATTCCCGAAGCCACTTCAGATGCCATCAACTCAAATGCTTTGGACACAATCAGTTGCTCGCCTCCCCCTGATCCATCAGAAACCATCCCCAGTCCCCAAAGTGTATTGCCATCTATCAGCAAAGCGGAAGCTTTTGCGCAACGTCCTAGAACGCAGCCGAAGATGCCTGAGGGCACTGCAGTTGCATTCTATCGCGAGCCCCCGTCTGAAATAACTGGTAAAGAGTCGAAGAATTTGGTGACCTTCACCGTTATCAGCGAACTGGACGAGCTTCCATCTTCTCCACAAAGCGATCCGCCAAGCGTTTTGTTCTCTTCAGCTGTAGAGTCACCTTTTCCCGGCAAGGAAGCACTAGTAACAGGGAGTCGTGTTGTAAATGGCCTTGGAAAAGACAGCTCCCCCAGACTCCTTGTTTCGACGCAGTTGGATTCCAAGAGCTCAGATGAATCGGTTGGTGTATAATCACGCCTTGTCTTTCATGGCTAACTGGTATCTAGACTGACAGAAACCTCATCACCCCTGGGTCTGCGTCGTACAGCACGCCGTGGACGAAATCTCCATTGAGCTTCGCGTCTGCAAAAGAATCTCCTGCAAGAGCACCAGATCCAGAACATCTTAAAGCTGTATGGTCTCAGGCCCCTGACAAAGCTCCAGTACCTGCAGTCAACTCCCTTGAGGGCATCGCGGATGATCTCACTGCTCTACCGTTCACTCTGCAGGATGTCAAGTCTGAAGATGGAGAAACTCCACCACCTACCGCATCCAAGATACCGCTTTATGACGTCAGTCGCGCATTCCAGCAGGTGCCCGCCTCCTCGAATAACGCTGTGAGGAGCAGCAGTACGTTGCCATCTTCATCTGCAGGCGGACCCATCAGCCGTCCTTCAAATTATGCATATGGTCCTGTTCACCCACCAAGCATAGGGGTTCGGCCGCCATATCCCTACTCGCCGATGATGGCACACTCACCTAGTCCCACGATGGTGTATCCGCCTGCAGTGCCAAGTCCTGCTCCGCGTGTACCTGTCAATGGACATTCACCCATGTTTAGTGGCGGCCAGCCAATATGGGTGCCTCTCCAGCCATCCCAAAGCCACTCTGGTGCAGTGAGGCCGGCGCCATATCCTACGCAAATGATGGCATACCCTTCGCCAAATGGGATGTACGGGCCTCCGCCTCTGCCACACGGGGCGCAGTCGCCACAGGTGAACGGAACTGCTCAATCCCGTCCTCGCAATATGCCAATGATGAGCCCCGTGTTGCATTCAGCCACTCCTTCGCATGCAAATCATTCAATGTATGCTGGGAGTCCTGTGATGATGCACGCATTACCTATGATGGCTCATGGCCCTCAATCCTACATGACCGTTCCCGCTGGTCGTGGACAAGGGCGTCCTGATGGTATGCCCGGGATGTCACCGATGCAGCAGTCGCACACTGCTCCTCAGCCTTCTCACCCTGCTCTGTATAGTCCTGCACAGCATCTACCATATGCACGACCATCGTGGTAATAATGTGTCCTGCTATTTGACGATATATCGATGTTTCTCTGACATGTCATATATGTTGTTCGTTAACTTCCTATTCTCTCAATGCATATTTGCTAGCCATGGAAATCCATGAAGGCAGTTACTGATTACAATAACTTATAAGCGCACAAGGTATCTAAGCTAAATCTATCTTACGAGCCTCTAAACCGCCAGCTGCACAGCAGCCTCGGCAGCTTCGTCAAGGCTGTCCAATGCAATTATCTTCAGACCAGACTCCTTGATCATCCTGTAGGTATTGAAAGTCAGACGGGGGCAGTGATCCAGAAAGCAAACATACGCCTTGGCTTCCGCTTCCTTTGTCCCCTTTAATCTGACGACCAATGGGATCTCGAGAGCGAGTTCCTTGGTTGCCTTAATGACGCCCTCGGCAATATAATCACAGCGCATGATACCACCGAAGATGTTGATGAAAATACTCTTAACCTTCGGATCTGAAAGGAGAATCTCAAAGGCCTTTTTAACCGTCTCGGGAGTAGCGCCTCTAAAACATAAGTGTTCAGGAACAGAAGACGGAAGTAATGTTGTTCTACATACCCCCCGACATCCAGGAAATTTGCGGGATTGCCGCCATGTAGAGCCAAGACGTCCATGGTTGCCATGGCCAATCCCGCACCGTTAACGAGACAACCAATACTGCCATCGAGCTTAATAAAGTTCAGATCGGCTTTCTGAGCTTCGACCTCTGATGGCTCCTCCTGAGAGACATCGCGGAGCGCGAAGACATCCTTTTGGCGGAACGCAGCATTGTCATCAAAGCCGAACTTGGCGTCCATGCTGATTCACAGTGAGGAGGACGTCGGACGTGATATTGTTTTCTGCTCACCAGAGTACACGCCCATCGACAGTCTCCGACATAGGGTTGATTTCGATTTGAGTGGCATCCTTGTCCTTGAATATCTTGTACAGATTGATGAAGATGTCTGCCGCTTCCTCCTGTCCACCTTCCTTGATCCCAAGAGTCCTTGCAAGTTCAAGAGCCGTTGATTTGCTCAGACCCTTCTCGAAGTCGATGGGGGTCGTAATAATGGCATCAGGGTTAGTCGCAGCAACTTCCTCGATATTCATGCCTCCCTGGTTGGATGCAACAAGAACAACACCTTGGGTGACACGGTCATTGAGTACAGCGACGTAGTATTCGTGGGAAGGATCACGACGCTCAGCCAGCATAACCTTTGCTAGAGTGAGCGACGTGGAACAGTTCATGAAGAATGTACGAACAGCATTGCAAATTCTACCAGCTGCGCCAGTTTGTTTCGTGATGAGTTTCGAACCAATCATCTTGCCAGCATACTCCCGTGCTTGCTGTGGGCTTTGAACCAGATGAGTTGTGAGCAGGAAAACACCTAGAAGCTGGTACTTACCTGTCGACCGTTTTCACACCTCCTTGGAAGCCATTGTCAAACTTGCCTTTGCCACGGCCACCGGCAAGTACTTGGGCTTTGATTACGAGTCTGTCCGTGCCTAAATACACGATCCTTAGCATGACGAATACACGAGCGTAGAGGCCAAAAGCTCACCAAAGTTCTGGGCAATGGTGTAGGCCTCTTCTGGAGACTTGGCAACGATACTCTTTGGCGTCGGTATACCATACTAGGAATGAAAAATAGGCGTCGTCACTCTATTGAAAACGCTCGCGGATTCCGAACGTTCTCACCGAGTTAAGTAGATTCACGGACTGATATTCGTGAATAGACAAGAAACGCCTTTGACCGGCGTGCTGCGACGGTAATCAGATACGAAGCGTTGAAACAAAAAGGTGCTTACACGAGCCAAGGAGCCAGCTCTTTTGAAGGAGAGAAGCATTGAGGAAGATGCGATTGAAGTTGTGATGTTCGCAGCTTCGGGAAAAGCGGAGACGGGATTGCTTACCTCAGCGGACCTGGGATGAAAAGGCAGAGCAACACATGTTTGTATCCTTCAGAAGCTCAGAGGGACGACGACGGTGGACGTTTTCACGATAATCTTCCTGTCTCCGATCCAACTTCTTGCAAGGCTTGGAGCGCCTCTGGCATAAAGAACTATCTCTATCCTTGCCTTGAGTTCGGACAGCCTATCTTTGTACCGTGGGTTGTCTGAAATTTGGCTGAAGGAACACGCCTTAGGATGTACTGCTGACCTTCATGTTATCTATAACCTTGCTATACATAATTATCCATCCTTGAGGCTAACC
>PVYE01000346.1:0-31980 GCA_002995055.1 Rhizopogon rudus | reverse complement strand
TCAACTCCGTCTGGTTATATCAGCAACTCCCCAATTTCCTGATGCAATTCCATCAGTGGTACCTGGTAGTATGACGAATATCTCCACTAGCGCTTGGACCCTAATGTTATCAATGCAGGGCTCTTAGGGCCGCTATTATCTAGATGGTCCGCCTGCGCAGGGACAATTGCAGTGGCACAGGTGTGTGGCATGAGAACAGCTCATTACTGGTGCCAAGTATGTATTTTTGTCGACTGCATAGGATCGCGAGTCCTTATTCAGGTGAATTGCTTGGATGCTTCCCACTACGCTAATTTTACATTCCCATAGAAAGACGGTAGTATTCAGAAGGAAATGAAAATTTGTGGCACTCGTGACACTTTCAATGAACTTGTATCGCCAATGTATCCGCCGCCGATGATCCACTTGTGATACTGCAGTACGCTTTCGTAAGACAACTATTTCGTTATACATTGATCCACGTTGATCTGTAGCAGTAATGGTAAATCGTTAGGATATATGCAGGATATCGATCAACCTCTGCGTTAGCCAAGCGCTGCTCGCAAGACGGCGATCTGCCTATCCAGAGTGATGCGACTTGGTCCACCAATTGATGCCCTTCTCTCGACACTGGCTTCAAAGTCAAAGACTTTGACCACATCCTCAGAGAACTTTTCGTGCAGACCCTTGTAGTCCTCGACAGACAATTCATTCAGCTGACACTTTCTAGTCTCAGCCAGAGCGACGGCACGACCAGAAACGTGATGTGTCTCGCGGAAGGGTACCTACTCGGTCGTCAATAACTTATACGTGTGAAACCAAAGAATACGAACCCCTTTCCGGACGAGATAATCAGCGAGATCAGTAGCGAGGACATCCATAGTCAAGGCTTGTCGCATTTTTTCGCCATGAACCTATTTTGGCCGCCATGTCATCGAGCAGCAAAGAAATGACAAAATCAGACAGACCTCCATGGTCGCTATGACACCCTCTGCGATCTTGAGCGACGCAGAGACGTTGTCAACAGTATCAAATAGAGGTTCCTTGTCTTCCTGGAGATCCTTGTTGTATGTCGACGGTAAACCCTTGAGCGTCATCACGAAACCCGCCATCTAGAAAAGGTGCTGCGCTCGTGGAAGTTAATAGCATCACATCACCACGAGACGTACATTGCCAAATATGCGCCCAGACTTTCCTCGCAATAATTCAAGGGAGTCTGGGTTCTTCTTCTGGGGCATAATGCTCGAGCCGGTGCTAAAGCAAAGATGAGATAACGCCGTAACTCTTGTCAGTGCATAATGCACACCTGTATGCATCGCTGAGAGTGACAAAGCCGAATTCGGCTGTGGAGTATATGATCAAATCCTCAGCCAGACGGCTCATGTGGGTCATGGTAAGGCTGGACCA
This sequence comes from Rhizopogon rudus, assembly GCA_002995055.1. Lineage (NCBI taxonomy): Eukaryota > Fungi > Basidiomycota > Agaricomycetes > Boletales > Rhizopogonaceae > Rhizopogon > Rhizopogon rudus. The sequence continues at coordinate 30,594 of PVYE01000346.1, read as the reverse complement.
CATCAAAAATTCGACGATGAAGTCGCGATCGCCGACACCCCACATGCTGTTTTCAGCAAGTGAAGCGAATTTCAACTCTTTTGCAAGAAATTCGCGATCGATCGCGAACGGGTTACCAGCCAGGGCACCACTTCCGAGCGGCAGCACAGAAATACGAGGAATGAGTTGCTGAAGTCGCTCAAGATCGCTACGGAACGAAAAGGCGTGCGACAAAAGGAAGTGTGACCACCGAATGGGTTGACCTCGCTGCCTTACGGTGAGCAACCCACTTGTATGAAAAGTATATACCCACTTGGAGATGTGTATATCCGGGGAGGAGAATATCTCTCTCCTGGTCTGCACGCTCTACCATGATACGCACGAGACCTTTGAGACTGGATTCAATACCATCCACTTCATCGAGAAGCCAAAGACGCATGTCTGTCGCAACTTGATCATTGCGAGACCGTCCAGTATGAAGTTTGCCGCCGAGTGTTCCAATCAGCTCGCTTAGTCTGCGTTCGTTTGCAGTGTGGATATCCTCATCATCAGGGGCAGGTTGGAACTGTGACACAAATAGACGAAAAGCCGGATTGGACGATGAATTGAATGCTGGACTAAACAAAATCGTGAACCAAGGCACGTACTTGACCATTTTCCCATTCTCGACCGACAGCATCTAAACCTTGGATCATTCTGGTCTCCTCTTCCTCGGTAAGAAGACCGACGCGTCGGAGAGCCTTTGCGTAGGCAATGGAACCACGAATATCGGCGGCATGCATTCTTTGATCATATTTGAGGGACTGATTAAATGCATGCATCCTTTAAGCCGATCAGAACATCAGCGATGCATCACGAGCCATGTGCGTACAGAGGATCCGTTTTGCCTGTAAACCTTCCACCCCATAGCTTTTGTTTCGTGGGCTGATCGGTCATCGTTTTGTTGATGATAAAAAAAGATAGTGCTAAATCACATACGCGAGCCAAGTCAATGCAATCTATGCGTTGATACCTCAACAGGGCAGTGAAAATCATAAATACAACTCGGATATGGTGTAACGGTTAACATTGCTGTCTTTCACACAGCGGCCCCGGGTTCGACTCCCGGTATCCGAATAACTTTTTGTATTTATCGGATTTTGCAAGAGTCAAATGAGGCTGGCTTTGTTCTGCTACTTTATTTTCTTTGTTCGTTAAACACCGATAATAACTTCGAACTTGGATCCGCTCTCATGTTACTACCGATTCCCGATCGCACTATTGCTGCTACCGAATCCCGATAGCTCCAAGGAAGCTCCTTCGGGAGAGTGCCCACCATGCGCTGCGAATTTTTTTTCGCAATGGAATACCCTTAGCCAGAAGTATTTTCCAGGGCTTCACTTCTCAAGGGTTGCCCACGAATGGAGAAGTGTTCCGAAGCGGGGACGTCTCTGCATTCTTCCAAGTCACGTGCATGTAGTACAGCATAGCAACTATTTTAGGTGGCTTAGCAAGTTGCATGGCTGACGCGTCGTCCAAGCTGTGCATTTATAAGACCGAGACGTACACCCACCACCCATCCCCTCCTGCCACCACCACCACCGTTTATATTCGACCCTCTCTCCACGGTTCTCCGCTCCTCACAGTACGTCTCTTCCTTTGAACCTGATATCTAGCTCACAGACGTAACACACAGATTTTTATAAGCAGATCGCTCACCCATCATGCCTGCTAAGAAGCGCTGTCAATTCCAGTCCGAGACTCCTTGCAATTCAGCAGCACTGCGCATAGTCGGACAATGTCCACATTGCAGAGCGGAATTCTGTGGAGCGGTGAGTAAATTGCTCATTCTGTTCTGTCACTCATGTAACCCCAAACCTTGCAGCATCGCCTGCCTGAACATCATAATTGTAATAACCTCGAGGATTGCCGGCAGCAAGCCTTCGAGCGCAATAAGGCGAAGCTAGAGAGCGAACGCACTGTAGCTTCGAAGATGGCGACTGCATGATACTATTCACTTTCGGACCTCATTTTCATTTGCTGGCCTCTGCATTATCAGCATCTCCCCACATCCTACCATTTAGTCTGATCCTACATTACTTGATCTTCTATCTATTGTGTTCCCATCCAACCTATCCCCCCTTGCCACAATAGTGATACCTCCGGTCGCCTCCCCTTCAGCTCATAGGACAATAGATCTGTTGTGGGTTGTACTGTTTGTAACTTGGTTTTGTAATAGATTTTCGCTCACATTAACGACGAGATACGTATGCCGGACTTGTCACTTCGCATCTGTGTGTCTTTGGCTCTGTGTCTTCTTTCATATATTTATTTGCCTGGTTTTTTGAAAGGAAATCGGACAATGATGGAACTGACGGTGGTGACTCTACGATCAGCTCATCATCATCCGGTTTCCTTTCGTACCCGTTGTCGTTCCTGTTTCGTGATAATGGATCACAGGTGGACTGTCCCTGGAGATTCGGGCGGAATCCGCGGCGTCAACAACGATGTTACTTATATATCCGGGGTCGGCCGATGGCGTCAAAGTTGGCGGACATCTGCAATGCCAACGACACTTACCTCGGAGCTAAGCACGATTGAACCACGAGGACAAATCCAAAACAAGGTAGGTCTATAAATCGTCTCTCACAACACGATGGTTACGTTGCTTTATGTTCCCCTTTCACTGGCGTACAAGCTGCGAGAAGTCTGTGTTCTTGTTCACCGACGATGACGAGTAATACGATCACCACAAAAGATTAACGAGAATGTCGACGAGAGACACTATTAGCATTACCTCTTCGCCATGCCACTACGTCACCTCGCCGCTCTCATTATTATAACCTCGATCTCTCGCCATCAAGGGTTTGCAAGAGTTCACTGCGGGTACGCGAAACTCCTTAAGTCACCCACTATTGCAGGAGGACACGCCGCTAGCGTGCAGGCCGCATCTCCGGAAAGGTGCACAATCACCTAGGAGGCTTGTTTCTTACAGGTTTCAGGGCCCCAACAGGTTACTTGAATGGGTTCAGTGGAGGATCCACCAAGCCCTTTGTCAAGTTCAGCCCCTGAATTACTTACTACGGCCGACGACCATCGCCCTGAGCGCTACAGTATTACTGGTAGAGTGAGACCGAGCTTCGGGAATCGGCAAGATAGTAGGCGAGTCTTGAGTAAAAAAAGATCAACCTCCCATGGTGCACGCCTAGCGAGTCAATTTGAATATGGACTGCGATCACGACGTGAGGAATAGCATTCGAGGACAGTGCTCTATCATTTGAGGACTGAAACGTTGACATCAAGATCGTTTGTCATATTCAATACGCAACTTTATCGAAAGGAAACTGCAAGTTAGACTCATATTATCAACCAGGTTGACATGTTCTTGGTTTTAGTTACGTATGACGTTGAGACATGCCGTGGACGCGTGCCACGGGGTGGAACGGAATCCTGCTGGGAACGAGGACTAGGCTAATGAGAAGGTTAATTAAAAAGAAAACTTAATCGCAAGCAAGTGATGAATTTTGAGCTTGGAGAGGTGAGCTGTAGGTCAACATAGCGATCGATCCGATGGGCGGAATTCGGAGATCGTGAGGAAAGAAAGGAATAGAATACCGGGGAACACGTCTTGTGACGTCATATGATGTGCCTTTGTGGACTAATATAGCCGACGATGACATCAGGATGACTGTTCCGATTCTGGACTTGCCTCACTATCATCCCATTTTCCGCGGTGCCAATTTCGTGCTAATTTACAATCTTGTTCTCCACTGTCAGGTACCTTCTTGTTCTTTTCGGTTTCTTGTTTCTTTCTTGCCTTTCTTTGTCACTTCAACCCTTTCGCCGGTCCCGTTCTCAACTTTCCTCGCACCCGACGCTGTTCAAACGTTCACCCCCGGGCTACTGCTGCATATTTGAAATTTTCACCGTGATCGTCATTCACCACGGTGCAAAGTCTCCATCTGCAGTACTTCAGTAATGCGTTTGTATTTTTCTGTGATGAACTTGTGCTAAACTAACCAGATTCACTTGCTGCATTGTGGCCTTGCGTCATTTCTTAATTCGCTCTTTTACTGGACCAGCCCGTTGTCCTCGTGTCCCCCTCACTTCATCACCCGCGGTGCTTGCTCAAGGGCCTTATAGAAAGGCCTCTTCCAAAGTCCGTTCGTCATCTTCTTTCTATTTTTTTCAGTTGTACCTTACGCCACCATGGGTAATGTAGTGTCTCTTGTCAATATTCAACACAGCAATCCAACCTCACGCGAACCCGTCTCAGAAGAAACCGTCCGGGACCCTCATCCACGCACATCGGCTCCTCCTTCCCATATACATCTGATTCCTCCAGATGTGTTGGGCGCCTTCGCAACCCCGACTCTCATTTCGCCTTGTCCGACAGAGAATCCTTTTGATTCGCCTCCGCTATCGCCAACACTTTCGTTCCATACGGCTCCTTCTACACCTGTTACTTCTCCACAAGGTGAAGATCCACCACCGGATCCGCTACCTCCCCCTACTTTTGGTAATTCCAGTCCGCCACCGCCCCCGTTCAGTCATCAATTGTTAGCATCTGTTGAACTCGAAACGATACCACCACCCGAGGCACTTTCATCCCCTGACTTTGCACTAGATTTCACCCTCGATGACGAGGGTTTAAGTACCCTTGAGAAGATATACCTTTTTTCTCGTAGTAGATCAGCGCATCACAGGTAAGTATCGGGCAACTGTAGCACCTGAAATTGCTGCTGAGAGTCAAACATTGGGCACAGGGTATTTATTTCACATGCTCTACCAGCCTTCTTAGCGCAGGTATCGCCCCTAGAGGCTGTCGAGTATGTCCTACCACTGCTCCCCAGTTTGGCTGTGGATGAAGGTGTGTTCATTGGCAATGATCGGGTTACCCGAATTTGATGATCTTTTTAGATGAGGCAGTGAAAGAGGCTCTGTCAGCGGAGCTTGTTTCCATCATGTGGTGGTTTCTAACGGTCGGTTTCATCTCGTAATCAAATTCAATTTGTGTCATTGAATACGTTGCATATGCAGCATTGTCGCTTGATTGAAGAGCCAAGTGACTTGTCTAATGCCGATTTCGTTCCTCAGCCTCTGTCTGACGATGAAATCACATTAATTTCAGTCCAGGCTTTCACTCCTATTCTAGCAACACTCCTGCTGAGCTCAAATGGGGTTGTCAGTGGCTCCACGAGATTTGCCATTGTTGAGTTACTGGCAAGAATACATAGAGCTGACGATCTCGGAGACCACTACGCTGATGATCCATCTCATGGATTGTTTGGGAGACACGAAAGGAGCCTATTCGAAGAAGAGGTTATCCAGCAACTTGTTATAGGAATGGGACGCCTTGAATCAGATGAAAATGATGCTGACGATGTGTGGTATACACCCGCTATAGAACTCCCTCAACACAATGATCCTTCGCCGAGTGACAGTTCTGTCAATCCGTATTTTCCCACCGCGCAAACACCACCGTCTTCAACGACAAGCGCTCCCGTAACGCCGTCTATCCCCTCTGTCCTTCCTCTCCCTAGTCCACCAATTGGAGTACCTCCACCATATCATGAAGCCGAAATTGTCGGAGGGGACACATCTCCCATTGCTGCTATATCCATTCACCTGGAGGATGACCGTCAACTCAGCCCCCTTCAGGCAACTGGCGAAGGATCATGGCAAGGAGGTATGGCATCTACTACGAGCTATGCTCACCCGGCACATTCGGATGTCGAGATGGGCGAAGAGGAAGAAGAAATTGATCCTGGAGAACAAGCCGCTGTTGGACGACTGTCAAGCATGAGTCTGATTGCTGCTGTAGTTGCTGGGGGTACGTATCATATCGAAACAAAAAACATCATCCTAATTCATCCCCTGTAGGCACGCCGAGAGTCGACACTCAACACGCTTTCGTAAAAGAAGTTGAACGGGTTGGAAGAGATCCAGTCTACTGGGTCAGAAGAGAGGCATCATTCGCGTTGGGCGCTCTTGCAAAGGTCGTTCCCGATGAGCTTGTCATTGGCTCGCTCGTAAGTACGTACACTGAAATTGCACCACGTCCTTACCGCTGGTCCCCGTAGCTTCCGGTGTTCGAATCTCTACGTGCCGATCCCGCATGGCATGTGAGGCACTCTTCCCTTTTTGCTCTTCCAGCACTTTTATCACGTTTGCCATCACGCTTACGGCGAGCAGTCGCTCTCTCAACCATTCTACCCCTGTCGCGAGACGAATCTGCCCCAGTCCGCTCCGGGGTTCTCGAAGCTCTCGGGGAAGTTGTCTACACTTTCCACAACGATGAGTGCGGACCGCCTGATGAGCTTCTAAGGTTATTCCTTGGCATCGACAGTAAACGTCAGTTACGAGAATACCATCGAGACCCTCAAGTATTGCAGTTACAGCAACTGTCATGTACGTTGCGGTTGTTCATTATTTAATGCTCTTTAATGATTTTCGTGCAGTAAATTCCACGATTGATGATGACCCGGCTCGTCCGCTTGCATGTGCATTTAATTATCCCGCAGTAGCGCTCACCCTTGGTCGAGCACGATGGCCAGAGCTACGTGGACTCTACCTCACACTCGCGCAGAACCGCTCTCCTAAAATTCGGCGGACGTTAGCTGCAAGTCTGGGTGATCTAGCAAAGATCATTGGACCAGATAATGCTCAACGAGATATGATGGGCGTGTGGTGGGATGCAATGCGATCTGAAGACGACAGTGAGATTAAATACAAAGCAATAGAGGCTGTTCCTCTCTTTGTAGAGGCTTTGGGCGAGGGACAGGCGAGGGAGAAAGTGATCACAGGTCTGCTTGATTTATGGGAGGAAGGCTGGTTGCGCAACTGGAGAGCGCGTGAAGGCGTTATCAAAATTATTACTGACCTCGCGGGCGGACCTGAACGACCTCACAGCATACGCACTCTTTTAAGAAAAGGGCTCGAGGATGAATTCGGTGCAGTGAGAGAGACTGCTATATCTGTGGTGCGTGGAGACATGGCAAACAGTGGTTTTGGTTGACAATAATTTTTGTCCTGTTCTGAAGATCTGTCGAATGGCCTGCCGAGACGTCTGGAGAGCTACTGTTAAGATGATCAGCGAAGATATACTTTCGCTAGCCAAGTCACCAAATTTCCGAAGACGAATGACGTAGGTTTATCCTCTATTTGATTCAGTCTTTTACATCGTTCCGCAGGTTTGTCGCCTGCCAACAGGCTCTAACATCCTCAGCAGGTGGGCTATCGATCTTAGCGGATGATGCGAGATGGCAAGCTCTGGAGCAGTTAAGCAATGATAGCATCGTTGGCGTTCGCATTGGCATTGCTCGTTTAGCTGGATCGATACTCGGTAAGTTTTTAAATCTACGCTTTTCCGTACACTACTCAATCTGCTATAGAAAACGTTTTGCGTGACACACCCACAGCGCCCCAGCGAATTTTTGACATGATAGGTCATCTGCGGCAGGACTCATCTCCAGAGGTTCAGTCTTATATTCCTAGCATGGCAGACCTTCAGCAGGGTCGACCAGCATTCCCCTCCCACTCGGATAGTTTCTTGACCTTTTCTCGCCCACCGCCTTTGTTACGGTCTTAGAAGAAAAATCAAGAAGCTACCGGTATCCTATTTCCAGCCTGGCCGCCGTTCGGCTGATCTTGCCAGGCAAACCCTCGCTCTTAAACCCCCTTTTCTCCGAATTAACATTATTTCTGGACTCCCATCTGTTCACTTTGTCATTGCTCTCCATCACCCATCTGTATTTTAAAACTCATCATATCTGCCATATCAATTGTCAAAATACATTTTATAATCATGATCTTTGGGCAGTCCATTACCTGCATAGGTGCACTCTGGTGCACTGCCATTTTGATATTTATGAACGTTGGAACAATTGTATTGCGGACTTTGAATGACATCAGGTGAGGTTCACAAGTCCGACGGACTCATGATCACGAGAGTTTTTGGTCATTTTTGTCAAAGCTGGATCTTTGTGCTTCCAAGTTTTTCCCGACCTGCGTCTTATCTTCCGCCGTGCGGTTGTATCTCCCAGCTGGCTCTCCAATCCGCGCATGCATATGTACTTATATCGTTATCAAAAATGAAGTCAGCACTACTTTTCGCTCGTTATGTTCTGTTCGGTATGGTCTACTATCTTCTCACCTATAGACGTTTTCTCACATGTTTCGCAAAAGGTCTTTTCGTCGTCTGTAATGCTATCATATGCAGTGTTGCTGTATGGAATCGTAGTCTCGTCCAGGCTGACGGAGCTCAGACTTGTACGTAGTCGTTCACTGCGGTCATGACCCATCACCTAACTTCCAACCCCAATGCAAGTCGATGTCTATCTCATATTCCTGGGTGCCTTCAGTCTTGCCTTTATCCTACCAATGTGAGCGTCCTGGCCTCCGTTGTTTCCAGACACTCACGAGGCTTCTTCTGTAGTATCTTCGCAGACTTGCTCTGTAGTGATCCACTCTCAGCACGAGTGTGGTTCGAGTGTGCGTGGGTAGCACTCTTCTGGCTCATGCAACTAGGTGCGTCTCTCCATCCGTAATGTTATAGCATGTCTCACTGTTGCCTCAGCTGGTGCGACTGCCGTCACTGCAATCGCGCTGGATACTCAATGCATCGCCGATGGTTGGTTTTTGTCATCATTTTCCGAGCAATGCGCTGACTGCGTGTATCTAGCCACTATGTTGGATAACTGCTCGTCTACCGTTGTTCTTCTAACTTTTACTTGGATGTGTACTATCATATGTAGGCACCTCATATTACTCCACCTAACCTCGCTGATCTTCGCTTTCACTTGCAGTGCTTCTTTACCTGTCTTTTCTAGTCGTGACAACAGTCACAACACAACAGATCGATCCTGCCATATGGCATCACAACGTTCGTTATCTCCGCATTGAAACCACTCGTCAATGCCTCCCCAGTGCCCAAAACTCCCCAACAACTCCCCGTTTCAGCCAAGGGCGCGGAGCGCCAGTGCATCATCCCCGAGCAATTCGTCCCGTTCTTCCGATCTATGAACGTCATATGCATGCCGGACTGAGTTCTGAGTACGAGATCGAACCTTATCGCCCACATGCGGCAGACCGGATGTCCGTGGATTCCTTCTCATCCTTGCCTGAAGCTATACCTGCTCCTCTTATATCATACCCTACCCCTGCTTTCATCTACTCGCAGAACATTACTCGTTCTGTCCCTCAGACGGGTCCTCCACTGGCGCCTCGACTTAAAACGTCCATCGTCTACGCCAACTCGGCCCAACCATCAATACCGGCGCAAGGATCGCCGTCGTCTCCATCACCCTTTGATTGGCCACGAGCGAACATCATGGAGCAACCGGTGAAGACAAGGAAGAAGCCTTTACCAAGTGCTTTTGAGTTTCCAAGACAAAGTGCTCAGGGGCCGTCGGAGCTCCCTCCCACTGATTCATTATCACATCCCCGCACTCGACGGCCTTCTGGACCTCGCATGCGCGTATCATCATTTGATGAGACAGCTCCTCACCTGACTCGTCCTAATATATAAAACGGCAGCTGACGGCAAGGCTAAGTTAGGGAGTAGAGTATGTATACACGATATCATAGTTGATCGAATCTAGTTTTGCCAGCTGTCTGATTACAGTAAAGTTTGCCAAGAGGGGGTTCGAAAACTGAATTCAGTATACATTTCTTTCGGTGCCACTTGTCACTACAACATTAACGTTACAACCAGCAAATCATGGAGAATCCTCACGCCGAACGTCAAGCAGTTCTGCTAGAGCGCATTCTCAAAAACGCCGTGAGTCTACCGGTATGAATGCTTAAGCCACGGCTCAGACTTCCACAGTCAGCGTGCACGGAGATGATCCTTGAACTGAACCACTGTGTGGAGGTGTGTGCTATCGCAACGCGAATTTCCCATGTCGTGAAGACGAATCTGCAGGAAATTCTCCGTGCCAACGCCTCTGTGAAAATTGCAGCAGATTTAGCGACGAAGTACCGCAAAAACGTCCAGTATAATCTAGCTGCGGCCGAACACGAAGCTCCATAAACCATCCAAGCACGATTTCGTTGAGGTCCGTCTAGACACTCTCGGGTTATAATGCATTTTCGATGTTAGTATAGCAGCGACCACGAGTACAGGATCGCTCGGGCGTTTGCCTAAAGCCACATGTGGTTTGTAGCGAGTCACGATGGAGTCCGATACCACAGTACTATAAACGAACTCCACAATATTACGTGTCACCACTAAACGTTAAGACTAAGTACTGAGTCTATACCTTCCCTTACTCTGTCTGCGATACACACAGTTATCACCTGGCCTCAGTCGACGGTGCAAGCTGTTTATAGTATCTCCGGAGTCCGGGCGCCTTGAACAGTACTTCCTTACTCGGACAATACATCTTCTCCAATCTTATTCTATTGTTCTTGCTAGCCACGCTACCCGCGCTGTAACAATGGATGCCCAATATTTAACGAACACCACTGTCTACCGGCTCCCTTTGTCTCTCTGCTGGACCGAAGAGTGACTTAACCCCCCCATACCAACGCGTTTCATTAATCTCCGGTTTGCAGCGTTTTTTTCAACAATCCACGACTTTCCTTAACACTGTCTTTCTTCCACGACCTACTGTACAATTGAAGCGAACGAGATGTTGAATGCCTTCCTTACCATCCGAGCCATATTTTTCAGTGAGTACAGTGCCAGTCAATGCCCGATATCCTAGTGACCTTGTTACAGCCCTTATCTTGTACTTCAATCTACTTGGAACTATATTCGCAGCATGGAATATTGTATCCTCTTCCTCTTCTGGGATGCCAGGTATGTTGATTACACTACCGGTGGCAATCAATGGCTGACGCGTTGCAGTGCCTGGTGCAGCGGCATTCCTCGTGGTGAACGCGGCGTTGATTTTCGTTCTTGTAACGATGTGAGTATCACATTATTGATCATGCATCTCCCCTGATTTCCTTGTTAGGGCATATTCGGCGGAGGCTATCTGTGACAGAGCGAGGCCTGCCCATGTCAGATTTGAGTGTGGCTGGACAGTACTGATGAGCACACTTCAGCTATGTAAGTAAACTGTCGTTGTGTGTGTCTATGACTCTGACAATACCATGAAGCTGCCAGCATCTATGTCACGACCATTGGTCCACCACCGTTATGTCAGTCACAATGTAAGCGCAATTTATTAGTCCCTAGTCGCTTTGTTCCTAGCTGAATTCCTCTTTTCCTTCAGCCGCATGGACTGTCTGTGCTTCTGCGGCGTTGCTTGTGCCAATCAGCTGGCTGGCCACGTTCATCAGTAGGAAATTATCAAATGTGACTCATGGCTAGCACTAATATAACCACAGTGCTCGCTTACTGTGTTACGCTATGCGTGATGGCAGCAACTCATGTCTATTTTATGCCTAACCTTTGGACAACGCCTGTGTCAGCCGTTCCTTGGTTCGATCTCACTGACTCGGCGCTCTATCCCGCGGCTGTATCTTCCCCCACACGCCCATTATCAACATCCTCATCGGTCGCCTCTTCTGAAAGCGACAGTTCCTGCCATGTTTCCAAATTCATTGCAGAAACTTGGGAAAAGCTCTCCAGAGTCGAAGGACGCGTCGTCGATCCCTCGAAGCCCATTTTATTTTCGCCTGGTAGTCCATCTATCAATTCCACTCGACCTGCATGGGCAAAGCGGCTCCAACTTGACACCCGACGTGGGGTGGACCAACCTTTTTCGATACCAGGCATATCTCCATCTGGTTACTCTCCTAAAGTGCCCTCGCCGCTTCCAAAAGCTCGTGCGAGGCAGGCGCCGGGTCCAGAGGACCTCAGGTCTGCGCAGACCTACGAGTTGCAGCTGGCTAGGAATTCATATGACTCATCATGCTCAACTTTGACGCTACAGACGCCGACCATATTTCCGAAAAAGATTGCAGACCCTGATCTGCCTATACCGCGCCCGCGGTTATCTGAGTGGATGCCTGCTCACGCAGCTACTGCTATTGATCTTCACACTAATGGTTACCCACGACCCCATAGAGCTGGTTCTTGAAGGACATTGTTGCATTTTGGTTGCATTCCATTCTTTCCTGCCTCACCGATATATTCAAATTTGTATCCTTTAGCATAACTTTCGTTTGCGCTTCGCCACGATGTAGTGTATCATACATCTACCACCATCGTAATAATTGATATATAGCATTTTGAGTTTCGAATCTTTAGCGCGTTCTTGACTTTGAGAGAGAAAGAGAAAGGGATGAATACAAGTAATTGACAGATATACTTAACAGTTGCAGTCGGGCATATTCGGCTCAGAACTCAGAACCCTCACTTCCGCCACTCTCTAACCAAGCTACGCGACCACGGAGCTTGCGATTCTCCTCACGGGCCTTTGCAAGTGCAGCCGTGGTACCTTCGAGCTGCCTTTTAGTTTCTTCGAGCTCATCCGCTGTCCGTTCTTCCAGTTCGGCAGCTCCTACAGCAATACCTATTGGAGAACTCATGAGCCGAAAAGAGAAGACTGTGTCTAGCCGACTATTACCTCCAACAAGCTTCACCAATCGCCATAGACGAAGAGTAATAAGCAGTCCCGCCAATTCCCGTTGGCGTCCCTTGAGAACAAACTCGAGAACGAAAGTGGTGATGATGATCGCAGCATCAAACAGATGGAGAGCTGCATGTGAGACACCTGAGAAAGGGATGTAGAAGCGGATTCCGTGAGCCCAAAGAGTGATTGGTATTTCAATAAGAAAGAGTGTGGTAATGGTAAGCGATATGTTTGCGAGAACTTCGAGCCATGCGGGGCCCTCGTCTGATGGGGCGCATTTGTCAGACAAGACGGTATATCCAAGGTCAGCAAGGACGCAAGAAGCATCGATCACAATCTGAGCGCAGCAATGTCAAAATGGGGATAAATGTGTAGGGCAAATTGCAATGAGCTGCTCACCAATGCGATGACGAAGGTGTGAAAGGCCTGTGACTCTAAAACGCGGGCAACGTTCTCGCGCCAGACAGCGAGGGTGCTTTTGGGCTGCTCGCGGTGAGCATGGTCCTCAAAGTAGGGGTACGCGAGGAGAGGCTGTTGTTCCGCTGGACTGGACATGATGGTGGTCGCCAAGCCTTGAAGCTATTAGAACTTGCCTCTTATGGAAGTTTGGTTCCGGTTTTTATAAATTGGCCGATGATTTTACGAAATATTTGAAATAAATCTTAATGGTTTCATAGCCGTCTAACTTATTACTTTAAGTAAATTTGAACCCATCATGAAAGAACGTTCTGAATTACGCCCCTGGGCAAGTAGCCATTCTTCTCAGATTTCAACATTGAGACTGTGTACAAGCTCACTTACAGCTTGTTCTCACTGTCAGCACTGAGATGGTGGAGATGGTGGAGATTTTGAGGCAGTGTCTCCACGTCAGTGTATTGCGCTGGAAACTTGAGGCTGACACCGCCTGCCAGTGGGCTAAATTTACCGCTCCCCTTCCCGGCTGCGCTATAAACACCACGTTTGATTGTGAAATATCAATCAAGGCTGGTCCACATTTACCGACTGCGGTTTCGTTTCATTGTGACTGCGTGGTTTCTGTTTCTGTTTCTCTCTTACTCTACATTCGAGTTCTTTATCCTTTTGCCAGTTATTCCGCTGACTACGTTGGCATTTCCCTTTAATGGCTCCTAGCACTCTTTCGAATAGATTTCGGAGATTCCGTCTCATCGTTCTTGGTGAGTTTCACAAGGAATGTCTGACCCCGACTAACTTTTCTCGAAGCTCTTGCCTCGGTCCTTTCCCTGATATGGTCCATCATCATCACCGTCTACATGGCAAAAAACTGGTCCAGCTACGACTCCGCTCAGCGTAAGTGAAACCACCAGTGTCTGGAACTACCTGGCTGAATATACCCTCGCTCGCAGGTGCATTTCTCTTCGGTCTCATAGCTATTGACTTCATTGGTTCGATTTTGTTGTACCTCATGTCAGCACTTCCACTCCTCGCTCTGCACCATGCTTACAGTACCTAGGGTTGTGGTAAAATATCAATTTTGGCCGGATGCTGCGCGAACTGTAGTACTTTTGGGCCTACACGTCGGTTCGTGTTGACTGTGTCGCGCTTGTGGTTATGTAACTTACGTCGCTTTCTCCAGCTGGTTCCGTGGTATTTATGACCCGCAGCTCCTCATTTCCCTGCAATGCTTTCGGTTAGTTTTTTCGACTGTGCGAGAAATTTGTGGGCTGACTCGCTCAAGGCTCGACGGCAAACTGTCATATAATGACAATGATAGTCATCGTAGGATCTTGGGTCATTTCCGCACTCAGTGGGTAATCTTTCGCCCCATTCTGTTGCACATCATGGTGACGTGTGATGTTAGTGGTTATGTATGCCATATGCCTCCCTTTCATGGCCATAGCTCTCCTCCCTCGCCCACCAACCCCAAGTCCAGCTAACGATTTGGAAAATGCGCGGGATGCTGTGGAGGAAGATGGGGGCAAATTTCATCTGTCGTCCGCATCTCTCTTGAAGAACCAGGAGAGGATGTCTTCCGACGTGTATGCGTCTGAATTGCCGATTCCTCCCGAAATACCTGCTGCTCTCCGGATCCATAGCAATGCCTCGTCATTGACTTCATTGCATGTACCGCACCAAGAAGATGACAACATCAAGCTGGAGGCCGCGAGCACCGCTTCAGTCTATACTGACCCATCTCGGACTAGTATTGCGGAAACCATTCGTGCCCCGGACAACGCCGACAGAAACCTAAACTCATCTGGCTCATCACCTTTGGGACAATACCCACGTCGCTCGAACTCGATTCAGTTATTCCCTTTGCCTAACCACTTCGTTGGCGAGACATTAGGTGCCAATCGTGCTTCAGTTGCAAGCAGCACCTATGAATCGATATATGAATCCCCTGCGGCTACCCCAACACTTGCCGAGGCACCTCACCGAACCCCGAGTATGACCACGGGAAGTTCGGCGTCATTGTATTCCCAAAGCACTGCTCGTGCCGAATATACATCAGCAATTCAACGGGAACACAGATCCGAGAGCGCCGACGCAAGTCGGACTCCGGAGAGCAATGCACTTGCACCAACATCAACGTTGATCCCGGATGTTCCAGGTCGACTATCTGTACATTCGATGATGGCCAGCGTCCATAGTCACGGGGAGCCTCAACCTTCAGCAGCTGTTTACGACACTACAAGCAATGGCTTCTTGTCCCCTCCCCTGACTGCCCTTCCTTCACCACGATTCTCCGCAGGAGCAACTCAGACCTCATTTGAGCCTCACCTTTCCGATTCCCCTAAAAGAGAATCCGAAGATTTTCCCACTCTCCGTGGCCCTGTACAGTATTCTACTCCAGCTCGACCCAACTTCGACCGTGTTCGCTCTGATTCTACGACTTCTATTGTCGACCTGGATGAGTGGAAGAGGCTTGTGCTTAACGCTGCTGGACGAGAGCAATGAATGATAATGATCTTGGACTTGGACATTCCTTAATTTAAAAATGTGGACGTTCTGCCTTGTAATAGTTATACATGACCTAGGCCACGACTCTTACGATCTATATAGTTGTACTCATCGGTTTCCTTATCAGGATGACGTCAAAACACCATTAGCCAGTGAGCTACATCTTGGACCATACTTTCACTACAAACGATATTTGTAGTTTTACACATGTTGTCATCACTCGCATTTGCGTTCCGCCCAGTCATTACGCGGTCAACCTGTTTGGACACTACTCAGTTCCTTCGTCACCGCTCATTCTCTGCTATTTGTCGACAACCTTTACTTCTCACACGCCCCCATGTGCCTCAAACACGAGTCTTGGGTCGACAGGGCATTCTACACATAGGGCAGCGCCTCCTACCAGGTCTGCTGACTGCTACAGGGATTGCAGGGATCGCGCTTGGCATATCAACGTATACCGCGCCAACCATTCACTGTGACAGTAAAGGTATGTATGAATGGATTGTTGCAGCCGAACGCGAGTTGATGTTCAGACATCCGAGATTCTGCGCCCGCTCCACCTCCTCAGGCTCCACCTCCCGAGTCCATTGTAAATTTGTATGAATTGACATTTGGTACAGTAGCTGGCGTCTGTGCGGGTGTGTTCATCAAGAAAGGTGCAAAAATGGTCGCATTCTTCTTCGGTGGTGTCTTCGTCCTCCTTCAAGTACGTAACATGTGTTTTTTGGTCGACGACGTGCGTTAATAGGCTCCACAGTACCTTGGTTCTATGTCGCTGGTCCGTGTTGATTGGGGTCGCATGGCTTCTCGATTCGAGAACTTGTTGTATACGAAGGACGCGTTAGGCAATAAGAGGGCACCGACCATTTCATCACTTTGGAGATGGATAGTGGATTTCTTGACGGCAGACTTTCAGCCAAGAGCGTCTTTCATTGCTGGGCTTGCGTTGGGGTTGCGTGTTGGTTGAAGCAAGTGATTTTGTCTGCTAGATAGGGATGTATATTCCAAATCGGGCAAGAGAAAATAGCGACTTGGGTAGTTCTTGACTTTTAACCAACGGTTTTCCTGTTGTCTCCAGTGCTCACTCCCGCCATTATTAACTAGCCTGTCATGGGAGGACGTCGAGCAAAGTACAAACAAGCGCCTCCAGCTCCGCTTCGTGACTCAAATGATGCTCGTCCTTCCATAAAAAAGCTCGGAAAACGGAAGGCGAATCTAGATCACGAGCCTGAACAATCTACCAACAGTCGTCCTACGAAAAAAGCTAAAGGAGATACTCTACCAAAACCCCGAGAGAAAAAGACGAAGGGTTCAGAAAAGACCGCAGAAACTGTATCCAAACCCACACCTACCAAACCGCTATCGGAGGATGGGGCAAGCGATGGATGGGAAAATGCTAGCGAATTGGAAGATGCCGATGGCTTCGTGAGTGGTCTGGATGAATTCGATATCAATGAGGAGTAAGTTCCCGTTATCATCATATTCCTGACTAAAGCTTTTTCTGCTGTAGCGATGTCCTCGTACAAGGTGTTCCAGAAGAACTGGATCTTGGCTCAGACGATGAGGAAGAAGTCGAACTGTTGCCCAAAAAAATTCGGAAGTCTAAGCAGGCCGAGCGTCCAACAAAAATCATTCCTACAACGTCCGACGAAGAAGATGAAGACGAAGACTCCGATGCTGACCAGGAGGATGGGCCAATCACTGCGAAGAACATGGAGTCCCGCTCTCGCGCACTCGATGAGAAGGCTGCTCGTGAGGCTGAACTCGATATGGAGGAGATGCAAAATGCTGCTTTCGAGGGTAGTGACGACGAGGATATTGACATGGAAGGAGAGGGAGAAGATGAAGAAGCATTTCATTTGCCGACTGCTGAAGAGAGAGCAGAGGAGAAGGAACATGTTGCTGATGTCCATGTCGTTCAGCGGAGGATGCGAGAATGTGTCCGTGTGTTGGGTAGTTTCAGAAAACTGGGTGCCAAAGGCCGGTACGTTTTTCACTCAGCTTTTTCGTTCGGTCTACATTTTCAATCACATATCCAGGCTACGGTCAGAGTACGTAGAGCAGCTCATCTCCGACATTGCTAGTTATTATGGCTACAATGACTTCCTTGCCGAGAAGCTGTTCCAGCTTTTTCCAGTTTCTGAGGCATGTGGTGTTCTAGCTCTCTATAAGTCTTGTGCTTACGTTCTGCAGGCGATTGAGTTCTTCGAAGCAAATGAGGTATCAAGACCAGTAACTATCCGAACGAATACGCTCAAAACACGGAGACGAGACCTTGCGCAAGCCCTCATTAATCGCGGTGTCAATCTCGAACCGATAGGCAAATGGACCAATGTTGGTCTTCAAGTCTTTGAAAGTAGCGTACCAATAGGTGTGTATGGATCCCCTCCTCGCGAGTCGTGAGGTACTAATGCTTCATGATAGGTGCAACACCAGAGTATCTCTCTGGTCACTATATGCTTCAGGCTGCGTCATCGTTCCTTCCTGTCATTGCGTTATCACCTCAACCAAATGAACGTGTACTTGACATGGCATCTGCCCCTGGAGGCAAGACAACGCATATCGCTGCACTCCTACGAAATACGGGCATCGTTTTTGCTAATGATGCGAACAAAGCACGGACGAAGAGTCTAACGGCTAATGTACACCGCCTAGGGTGCAAAAACGTCATTATCTGCTCATACGATGGCCGGGAGTTTCCAAAGGTGATGGGCGGGTTTGACAGAGTGCTCCTGGATGCACCATGCAGCGGAACCGGTGTTATCAGCAAGGACTCAAGCGTGAAGGTCAACAAGGTAATACCCCCACCGTCTGGTCAAGCTTCTTGCTGTGCTGATACACTTATATAGTCTGAACGCGATTTCCACCTCCTTTCACACCTCCAGAAGCAGCTTATCCTCTGCGCCATTGACAGCGTCTCTCCTGACTCCAAAACGGGAGGATTTTTGGTCTATTCCACGTGTTCTGTCACTGTTGATGAAAACGAAGCTGTCGTCGATTATGCGTTGCGGAAGCGCCCAAACGTGAAACTTGTGGACACTGGCCTCGGCTTTGGTAGAGACGGTTTTACGAAGTATCGCGGAAAGACCTTCCACCCGAGCGTGAAGCTGACGAAGAGATTTTACCCACATGTGCACAACATGGACGGGTTCTATGTCGCGAAGTTCAAGGTAGAAAAACGTGCTAAAGTCAAAGCTGGTGCGCAGGACGTCGAGTCAGCCGATGTGAAAGATGCAGGCGAGCAGCAGGAAGACGTTGGATTTGATTCAGAGGAGGACAGAGCGTTCATTGAAGGTCAGTTTGTCGGATTTATTATTTAATATTATTGCTCATGTCGTTTTCTTCAGAGGGAAAACGTAGACAGCTGAAAGCTAAGGGGTTGCGCGTGCCTCGTAGACGACAGTCGGACGTAACGGCCAAGGTTGCGAAAACAGCCGCATGATATACGTCAACGTTGAATGTACCTTCGTGGTTATCACACTCCCAGAAGACATAAATAGTACGCTGTTGTGACTCGCTGTTACGGTAGCTAGTCCAATCCAAACATCTGAGTATATTGTTCTGATGGCATTTGCGCTAATAAGTGGTTCATCGGTGCGAGACGAAACGGAATACCTTGCAAATGAGGCTAGCTAACCACAAGACGGTTGCAGTACCTCGGCGCAGTTGGGCAGCTGGGTATAGTAACCCCCACTTGGCATCATTCGTGGTGCATCGTCAAATCACAGCAAAGTTGCCCAGTAACATTTCCCCAGCTGTTGCGATACCCGGCGCTTCATTCGCACTGTGAGAGCAGGTGAGAGCTGAACAGTACCGGCAACCTCCATAGCAGGAGCATCACAAATTTCCGGCAACGATGAGTTGGGCGTAAGTAGCGAACTTCTTTACATATTGGAAGTAACTATATTTGTCACCTCAGAATAGTACCGCGGTAAAATTAGCCCTCCTGTTGGATGGACGGGTGCCTTGAACTCTCTTGAACCGCGGCAAAAGCCCTGCAAAGTGAAATATACATACTTCCATTGATACGTATAGAATGTTCTGAGCTGGCAGGGGCAATTGGAATTCAGGTCTATTCAACTCACCCGCGAACTCGACAGTAATCTGTTCGCGATAGCGTCGACAATCAGATCAGTGACTGCCGTGTCGATTGCCGCCATAAAATTTATGAAAATGAGACCCCCTGAATTTGTCCCTCTATCGATCACTTGTCGCAATCAAAATGATACGGCTGGGATAAGAGCACCGCGCTCTGCCTTCACTTATTCCTAGCAGAGACTCTGGAGTGCGCACGTACCATATGTCAATGTACGCACAGACGGGAAACAGTAGTCACATTGCGCCGTAGTTAAGAAGCGTATTGTGGCGCTCGCATGAAAGATCATCCGTGACAAGGCAGATACTATATGTACACACTTTTTGGCAGTCAGATAAGGAGACCACACGGAGCTGTAGAGATACTAGTGAAATTATTCGCGAAATCAGGGTCACGCAATAAGCATGTCAGTGCATTCCAGCTTCAGAACTGGAAATGATAGCAGGATATACGGCTCCATTCTTCATAAACAGAGCATTTTTCGAGAAACAGGTGCTGGTCGGAGAAGAGAAGCTCTTTAACCGCAATGACGGCGAGTTGGACTAGATTAGTTGTGCGAGAAAAGTGTAGTCACTTGTCGTCATGATGAAATGATCTTTTCTCACCATAACGTGGGCTTGAATGAAAGTTCAGCACGCCACGGTGGCAACGTTGAGTTCTTGTGGGGACTGTACGGATAAGTAGCGCGAGATATGGATCACGATTCATGACAAGAGTGAGAAGTAGTGCTGTAGTTTAGCAGCGACACTGACCAAAAAAAGTGACTTGTCCAGAAGTACTTAAACTAACCAGAAAAGCGCCAAGAAGCTTCTTTAGCCACATGAGAGGGATAAAACTTTGTGCTAGAAGTTCTTTGCGCAGAAGATATGGATTTGAAGATAAGATATGGGGCCTATGAGGTATTACTTAGACGAATCCTTTGATCCTTTGCAGTGCCATGATGGGCTCGACATGATTGCCCGTCACGGTTAACGTTCAGAGTTGAATTGCTCGGCGTGGATGTGATCGGTGTCGGATGTCTCGTGATCTGACTTTGGTAGTGACGTGATCCGGAAGCACTGGAACCTTCCTTTTTCTCCTTTTGGGTTGGTCTCGTCCTGGCGCTTTTGTTGCACCCTACGCCCAACCGCACGGGCCATGTCTTCAGACTCTCAAGTTCCCCTTTGTCAACTTATGTTTAATTCTTTTTTTTGTGGTAAATATTACCTCTTCACGCTAAGCGCCGTGAGAGAGAAGATGACTTAAAATGGGAATAGAATGAATAGGAAGAGCTTCAGAAATTAGGTTAGCTGCTTTGTTTGGCGCGTAAAGCGGAGCCAAATAAGGATAAGAGAGGCCGAATTTGTTTTCAAACCGTATCTCTTCCTCTCTCTTCTTCCTCTCTTCTAGCCTATAGGCCCAGCGCTGCGTAGCACGCTCTTCTCTCTCTTCTCAATTTATTGTCTTTCCTGTTCGTACATTCCTCGTCGTCCCCCTCATTCACCTCTTTATACAACCTTTACAGCTCACATACGCATTTTTTGCCATAATGTCTGCTACTGAGGCACCCGTTCCCGCCCCTACTGAGCAAGTCACAGCCGTTGTGACTCCCGTCGCTGAACCCGCACCCGCCGCAGAGCCCGCTCAAGAGCCTGCCGCTGCCGCCGTAATTGTCACCCTTTGTTAACTCATTCTTGTGTCTCTGACCCTGTATTTAGGAAGCTCCAAAGGAGGAGGAAGCCAAGACTGACGTGAGTTAAAGATTTTTTCCGCTTGTTTTCCAAGTTACTGACGTGCCCATCTTTTTCAGGAGCCCGTTGCTGAGGCCCCTGCAGAGGCCGCTACTGAGGAGGTCAAGGCAGTACGTGTCCTTTTATGGTTCATTTAGGTCATCATGATCCGAACATCCTGTAGGAGGCTCCCAAGAAGGAGGACCGCCCCAAGAGCCCAAGCATCCTTGCCAAGCTCCTTTCTTCCTTCAAGGACAGCAAGAGCAAGGAGAAGAAGCCTAAGAGCCCCAAGAAAGAAAAGAAGAAGGAATTGAAGGAGGAGGTGGGTGTTCATTTTCATTCCAATGGTATCGTACTTGACATTTTTCGCCAGGCTGCTCCAGCTCCTGCCGCTGAGGAGCCTGCTAAGGAAGAGGCAGCTCCAGCTGAGGAGGCACCTGCTGTCGCTGAGCCTGTCGTTGAGGAGGCTCCAGCTGAACCTGTCAAGGAAACGTACGTATGCTGTCATCTGGAATCCACATTGACTGATCGATCTCAGCGAGACCGCCGCACCCGAGGTTCCTGCTGCAGAGCCTGCACCTGAGGCTGCCGCAGAGCCTGCTCCAGTTGAGGCCCCCAAGGTATATTTATTCATTAAAAACGGTACAACGAGCTCACGGCTCTTGCTGCAGGATGACAAGAAAGAGAAGGAAAACAGGGCTGCCAAGGTTGGACGCCGCTTGTCTGCTCGCGTGGGAGAGCTCTTCAAATCCAAGACAAAGGAGGTCTCGACGCCTGCAAAGGTGGATGAGCACCCCCCCAAGATCGACGAGCCTGCTCCAGTCGCTCCTCTCGAGGACCCTGCAAGTTCGGAAGCTGCTCCCGCGGAGGCTGCTGCACCTGCCGATGAGGATGTCCCTGCTGAACCCGCCCCTGTCGTTGCCCCTATGGTAGCGGCTACCGCATAAGTAGTAAACTCACTACCGTTGGTAATCTCATGAACGACACGAGCGTACATTCATCTGCTCTTCTTTATTACTTTGGTATGTTGAGCGGCCGTCTCGTTCCACGAGATGTTGGCGCTATCAGGGTCCCTTCATTCATTTTCCTCATGTCTTTTACCCTGCCTTTTCCTTGCTACATTACTCGTTGGATTGGTCCTTTGCTTTCTTTTGACGACTTACTATCATGACTACACCCCGATCCGTGTTTTCACCACTTAATGTTGATCTTGATCATCGATACCCCTTACTTTGCTATGGTCGGATCAGTTGGAAAGTTTCATCTTGTAATGTTGCATGAATTTCCGGATTAAGGCATGAGTGACTCGACTTGCAGATGTGCCACCAACAACGTCTTGAACACCCCTCAGACCACTTTGCCTCAAGATGTCATCTTCTACTGGCAAGGAAAAATTGATCACAGATGAAGAAGAGGTCCTGCAAGCAGTTATTCTTGCCGATAGTTTTAACAAGCGGTTTAAGCCGTTAACCACCCATAAGCCTCGAGTGAGTCATGCTATACGATGAAGCCACACCGATCTCATTGCTCAGGACACAATTAGTGCCTTCTGCCTATATGTAATGCACCATTGCTTGACTGGACATTCGAAAGCCTGGCTCTAGCTGGTGTCCAGGAGATCTTTGTGATATGTAGATCACATGCGGAATTGGTCAAGGCTGCGATCAAGTGAGTTCCTGAACTGTCATTCTCCTGGATCATGGTAGTTAACTGTGACTCAGGAATTCGAAGTGGTCTAAGCCTGGCACAGGCCTCAAGATCGTCCCAATTGTGACTGCGAAGGAGACATTCACACCAGGAGATGCCATGCGCGATATATACACTCATGGGATCATCACAACAGATTTCGTCCTTGTTACTGGTGACCTCGTGAGCAACATACGTATAGGCGAGGTCGTACGTCAGCACAAGGAGAGGAGGAAAACGGACAAGGACGCTATGATGACGATGGTAGTCAAGCAGAGCGGTGTAAACCATCGAACACGGTGCGCCAGCCTTTCAACTGTGTCGGTACTAGACTCATTTACTCTTTGTAGTTCGAAGGGTGACTCTGCGGTGTTCGTATTAGATCCAGAGACGTCCCAGTGCCTGCATTATGAGGCGGTGACTGGGTACCCACCGAAGAAATACGCAAGGATACCACGTGAAATTTTGAATGAACACCCTGAGGTAGACATCCGAAACGACCTCATTGATTGTTCAATAGATATATGTTCCGTGGAGGTGCGTCTAGCGTACTTTTTGCTCCATTCGCCTGTGATTGATCAATGCCTTTGCCTTTTGCGCAGGTGCCGTCACTGTTCCAAGACAACTTCGACTATGGTGACATTAGAAGGGATTTCGTTCACGGTGTCCTTACGTCTGACTTACTCATGAAAAACATCTATTGCTACATTGCCAAAGAAGGTTACGCTGCTCGTGTCAAGGACACTCGGAGTTTTGACTCCATCAGGTTAGTCCCAAACTCTTCTTGACGTCCTATCGCACTCAACAGATCGCAGCAAAGACATTCTTTCGAGATGGACGTTCCCTCTAGTCCCGGATGACAACCACCCTGGTGGTCATTCCTATGAGCACCTACGGGGAAATAAATACATCGCAAAGGATAACTCTGTGATACTCTCTCGGTAAGGATATTTTTAACTCGCGCCAACCATATACCCACTCTTGGAGGCATCAGGACGTGCAAGATCGGAAATAATACGCTCATTGGTTCAAAATCACAGATAGCTGATAATGCTCAGGTCACGGCGTCTGTTCTTGGCCAGCGATGCACCGTTGGTGCGGGCAGTATAGTCCGCAACTCTTATCTCTTTGATGGCGTAGTCATCGGTCCGAACTGCGTCGTCGAGCATAGCATAATTGGATCAGGCGTGCAAATCAGAGAAAGCACTCGTGTAGAACGGGGATGTCTGATCGCCGATGGTGTCGTTGTCGGTCCCCATGCAAGACTGGCGCCATTTTCAAGACTGTCCAAGCGGCGGTCGGACGGTGACGAGGATGATGAGGACGATGACGATGACCCAGAACAAGCGGACGAAGAGGGCGAAGAGGGCAACGAAAGTGATGATGGCGACGACGAGGATGAAGATGAAGATGAGGTCGACTCAGAGCTAGAGGAGGTAGAAGCGAGTGAGTACAGTTAACGCCCTCTCGGAGACGTGACTGATTGTCTCCTTTTCTCTCAAGATCAAGATGCCGAAGCTCTTGCAAAACTTGGTTCTGATACTAATGCGATAATTTGGCCACCACCGACTGTAAACGAGGACGAAGAAGTTGATGAGCTTGAGCATCCTGATAACCAACGCTTGATGCGAATAGGTAGGTCTTCGAATCATGCACTTGCTTGACAGTACGCTGAATATTTGTTCCAGGCGACGACGCATCAGATCTCGTTCTCTCGGATGCTGGCTCTGTCACTTCGTCAGAGTCGGAGTCAGAGTCCGACTCTGACTCTGACGGTGAGCGGTTCGAGGGCTCAAACCCCGCTTCCTCGACCACTTCACTTCCACTCAGTACACCTTCAAATCTGGTTGCTCAGGCAGACTCGGCAGCGATATCAGAATTTCAGCAGGAAGTCAAGCAATCGCTCGATCGTGCATTTGCAGAGGGCCATTCCGTCGATAACGCCGCTGTGGAGCTCAAGACGTTGCGTATGGCGAGCAATGTATCTCTCCGCCTAGTCCGCGATGCAGTGATCGCAGGCATCGTAAGCCGGATCAAAATTGTGGAAGATGGGGCTATTTCGCAGCGAAAGGAGATTGCTAGTATGATTGCTCGATGGGGAGGGCTGATTGACAAGATCGGAGGGGTAGATCCGGTAGAAACGGTTGAGCTTCTTCAGGTATGTATTCTGCGCAGGTTATTTTGGGAGCGGCTTAGAGCTGTCGTCCATCTCAGGAACATTGCGCTTCATCAGATCGCTTGCCCCTGTTCGGCCAAATTCTTGCTGCTCTCTACCAGGATGACATAGTTGACGAGGATGACATCCGTGCATGGCATGCAAAACCCGAGTCTCAGGGCGAAGGCGTTAAGCCCACGTCTCTACAAGAAAACTACAAGAAATGCTGGGTCACTGGAGCTCATATGATCAAACAGTTTGATGAGCAGGACAGTGATGAAGAATCGGAGGAAGAATCGGAGGCAGATGCGGACGATGATAGTGACGGTGAATCGGGGACAGGAAATCCTGCTGTCAAACCTTTAGAAAAGGAGTTGAATTCTTCTAAAGACGCAAGTTCTTCGGAAGAGGATTCGAGCGAAGAAACCGGTGACGAGTATAGCACTGGCGAAGATGGCAGCGAACAGGATGACTTGTCGTAATACAAAGTCCTGTGCGGATAGAAATCTATGACGTAGAAGTTTCCTTGGATGTGCTCTTGGTTCATTGCAGATGCTCGTAATGAGTCGAACGGTCTGATTCACGTTCTTCTCTTCAGCGCGAAAGACTTTTAGAAGGGACGAATTTCTTTCCTTCGGCTATGAAGGTTTGGCTATGGGCGTTTAGGACTGCCGGTTGTCAGGGACGTGGTATATCTTTCATGGTCAACGTTGCAATGTAAAACTCGAAATAGGAACTCGATTAGTAGAGACAATTCTGCGACTGATACAATATTACAAGTCCAAAGGTATGGATCCTAATTTTACATGATCGTGAATACGTCAAAAGGAACGTTCTTTATCCTTCCATCTGAACCATGTACGATTCAACTCTGATGTAAGAAGAGTCAATGGCTGTAAGAAGAAACAAAAATAGGAAGTGCGTGAAACTCGCCTAAATCGCTATGACGTATTGCTCAGTACTTCAAAATGATGTAGAGTGCTACAGTAATACAATGAGCAAGCCGATAGCGAGTAAAGACTGCAATGGACATACCATGGATAATTCCTGGACTGAGAACCAAGAGTAGTCAGTCAAGATATTCAACGCTGTAGAAGGATAAAATGGTCTCACATATCTAAAGCAAACACAGGTTAGCACTGAACGCAATGTAGCCATTTGAAAGAGCACTCACATCCTGAGATAGAAAGGAGCACGAGCAGTTATAACCAGATTGTTTGCAGGATATGGGACGTGCTTACCAAGGATTGTTAGCAAGATGTTAATGAGCTGACACAAGGGTCAGCCTTGCATACTACACGTGTGGCGACAACAAACCCACCAGATCTGTGCCACACCCTCGTTCCAAGAATACGCCCACAGGGGGAAGAATGATGGCAAAGCTGAGTGGTCGGTGAGCTCTTGGGAGTATATTAGTTATACGTGTAGCTTGCGACTTACATTATCTAGAAGTTCATTAGACAAGCATATTCCCAACATGTTCAATCGGGAATCAACGAAAACGAAGAAAGTACCTTGCAAATGTCAGACGCTGTGAAAGGCATGTCGATATGATTAATTAGAATATGAGGAGAAGTTATGAGGAGAGGGTTGTATGCAGTGAAAATGAATGATTGAGACGAGTGGTGCTATTATATATGGTACACTCCCTGTGACGTCACACCGGATTGAGTGGGGTTGCTGGGGCTGGGCTATGTTGCTGCGCCGCGCTTGTGACGCGACTTTCACGTGGCTTGAAACCGTTTTGCCGTGGATTTGCCTGCCAGTGGGTCAGCAAAACATCAATTTAAAAAAAAAAAAACTGGCCTCCAGTGTCGAAGAACTCAATCTGCAGAATAGCAGATTAAATGAAAGAAGGTACTTGGTAAGAAGTCATGCATGCTGGGCTTCGCCCCAACTCTGAATTTATGCAGGGGTGTATATTTCATGAACGATTCTGTTTGGACAGAAAATAAGTATACCCAACTTGGTGAAAGTTCATTATACCCAAGTTGTACCTGGATGAAGCGGGTTGACCGGCCAGAACAGAATTTCCTGTGCGCGGTCAGCTCAATGCGATGCATTATGAACTGCTCCAAGTCAAGTTGAACGAGATGGGAATGAGTGAGGCTTCACATTCGATGTTCATCCGGCCACTTAAGTAACCATATATGAGAGACGCCCGGGCGTATTACAAAGTCTGATAAGCACATCATGCATTCAACTTTGCTTTGAGCTTCGAAAACTTGAAAGAGTCTGGTGCTAGTGGCTGTGTTCATGAAGGTTATTACAACCCGTGACCTACCGTTAGCTCAACGGAACTTCCGGAACTTCAAGATACCACTCCATCTCCCTTCTATTAAGGTCTGCCTAGGCTAAGATATCCTAGAATTCAGCACAGTCTACGGTAAGTATTCCAAGCTGAAGAAAGCCACCTCATTTTTATCATACCCAGCAGACCACCTAGCCAACGATGGACCCTCCAGTGGAATACTCAAATATATCTTATATCCAGTCTGAACCACATGACAATTTCCATAATTTCGACATCTACATTCCGAAACAATATGGAATACGGAATACTCCTGGTGAACAACCTCATGGTTCACTACCTCCCCTAGTTTGTTTCATACATGGAGGTGCATGGAGGAGGTGGGTTACCTTCATTTATTTACCCACCTAGCCTCATTCCCTCGTGTACTTCAGCGAAGATAAGCTCGATCACGCTGAAATGGCCCGTAGGCTCGTGATTGTTACTGGATACCCAGTGGCCGTTGCAAATTACCGTCTGTCTCCTCGTGAAACGACGGAAGATAATGCGATACGCCATCCTGAACACGCGAAAGATGTGCTGTGCTTCCTCAAATTTATCTTAGCTTGGGGAGGTCCGGAGGGCATCAATGTCTATGACCCAAACAGATTGTGTTTGATGGGGCATAGCTGCGGTGCACATATATTGTCATCGATCTTCCTCGAGGCTACCCAAGGCGAGGACCCTTTACGCCCACCACTCGAGCTTCTCAAGAATACAAAGGCCATAATCACATCAGAGGGAATATTCGACATTGATCTCCTTCTCTCAAGTTTCCCCTCTTATAGGGCTTGGTTTATTGAGGCCGCATTTGGGCGGCGGAGTACTTACCAGGACGTTTCAGTTACGAAGATGACTCCGAGGGTGGAGTGTCATCACCTGCAGTGGTTGATCGTGCATTCCAAAGGAGATACTTTAGTCGATGAAACTCAGAGCGAAGCAATGTATCAGCACTTACTTCACAACGTCACTCACGTCACAAAGAACTTTGAAGAACTCAAGCAAGAGCATAATGCCATATTAGCAGGCGAAGAATTTGTGAAAATTGTAGGACAATACATTCTAGATAAAATACCTCCATCCACGTGATGCTTTCGAATATAATCGAAACTCCCGTTTCTACGATATAGTTGCTTTCATCAGGCCCTCAAATGCATCTTCAAGACACGCAACAGCTCTCTCACAGTCACCTAACGTGTTGTACAATGGTGCAGGGGTTAAGCGAATTACGTTTGGCTTTCTCTTGTCTCCAACCACGCCCTTTGCAGACAGAGCATTAAACAACTTTTCCATCACGTCTGAATCGGGTGGCAGAAATAGAAGCGATAACTGAGAACCCCGAGCCTCGGGATCACGGGGTGTGATGATGGTGAATCCAGTTTGACCTTGCTGTGCGGCGTGATCTTTTCCGCCCGCACTACCGCGCAACAGGTATCGTGCGGAAACCTCGTTGATAGGGACGTAAAATCTCGACTTCATGAGCCTTGTCTCCAGTTCGGAAGTTAACTGAAGCGAGCGCTCGCGCAGGGGACCTATCATGCCGACTTCCTTGAAGATCTGTAAAGAACCTAGAAGCGTTACGGTTCCAAAGACTGGTGCATTGGACTGCTGAAATCCTTGTGCGCCAGGGATAGCTGAAAACTGAGGAGGCATGTCAAATCTGGTAGCTGGATCATGCCCGAACCACCCCGCATACCTGAAAGTAACATCGTTTAGAACACCCCAACAAAGGGAGAATGAAGCAATGACAAAGACAATTACGCACTGGGGCTGTATGATATTTTCCCATTTTTTATGGATGAAAAGCCCGCCAACTCCCCCAGGGCCTGAGTTTAGATATTTGTATGAGCACCATACGGCGAAATCGACATCCCAGTCGTGAAGTGCCATGGGAACATTCCCAATAGCATGGGCAAGGTCCCAGCCGCAAATACACCCCTTCGAAGATTGAACGAAGTGGTCAACACATGTTTAGCAGACAAAAGAAGTGATATGCGGGGTAAATGAATGTAGCGGATCGTCGCCTGTCCTTTCACGTCATGACAGTGACAGATGATGAAAAATATACGTAATCGAGGAAGAGGGTCGGACTATTTACCTGTGCCTTGGCTGCATTGGTGATAGCCTTCATGGGAAACCATTGACCAGTGTAATACTGCACGCCACTGAAAATCACAAGAGCAATCGAGGGGCCCTCTTTGGTGATCAAGTCGAGGATGTCCGATTCGCGTAGTGTATATTCGCCTTCGCGAGGCCACATTTCAATGATCGCCTCGTTCGGGTCATATCCGTGCAGACGAGCCTGGGAAGCAAACGCGTACTATGCATGTGTAAGAAACAGAGGAAGATGTAAGTGTCAGCCATTCACCTGATCCGATGGAAAGGCCCCCCCTTCACATAAGATCTTGAAACGTTCAGCAGTAGGTTTATAAAATGTTGCCATCATTAAATGTAGGTTCGCAGTCAGAGTGCCCATACACGCCACCTCATTCTCTGAGGCACCTAGAATCCATCAGGTACGGCATCAGGGCTTCTCGAGTTCCCTGCAAAGGTAAGATTTCATAGTGCTTACCCACCAAATCGGCGAGCAAAGGGGTGACTGTATCGGTGATGTTCACCCACTCGCGGCCATAAGGGTGCGCAAAGTGTCCTTCGACGGCTCTGGAGGGTTTTTGTAAGCGAGAAATATGTCAGCAAACAAGTGACAGTGATAAGGGACGGTTCGCGGTTCTCAGGGATGCGGAGCACGTACCGTGTCCCCCAAACATGTAATTCCTCCTGCAGGAGAGCCTTGGACCTTTTATTAAGTGGACCAAGAGAGTTCCCGCAAAGATACGTGCATCTCTGGTCGGCTGGATGACCCGAGCTCAGTGATCTGGATGTTATGTAATGAAGAAGGGTCACCATTTTCTTCTGGAACAGCTATAGCTCCGATATCTTTATTTGATGGAATGATGAACTGGTCAGAAAGTGCTTTGTCGACTCGGTTGTTGTCATTGCACACCATGGAAGACATATCTACCAGAGTGGGTGAACGAATGTGGATGGAACCTGATGAGACAGTGAAGATGCGAACACCCAATCGGGCAGTACCTGACCCACGGAAGCACCAATCTGGAGAATTGAAAAACCTGTAGTATTCTGCTGTCGTCGTCTCCCGACTCCCAAGCGGGAGCGAATTCTGTTTTCAGACTGCTCTCTTTCTTTCACCAAATTTTTTTTTCTTATCGGGGGCCCTCTATAATATAGTAGGA
>PVYE01000340.1:42479-68207 GCA_002995055.1 Rhizopogon rudus | reverse complement strand
CCACTTCACAATCCTCCACCTCCACTTCACAATCCTCCACCTCCGCCACCCAATCCTCCACCCATTCCACGAGTACCTCTCATTCCACCTCACAACCCTCCACCAGCGCCTCTCATTCCACCACCAGCACCTCCCAACCCGCTGCCAGTGTTACCCCTTCCGGAGTCCGTTTAGTTAACACGACCCCTGGATCTGCAACGACAACATCCATGACCACGACCACAAGTCCACAAGTAGTGACTTCCTGCTCGAACAGTGCTGTTACTGTTACTGTTACTGCCACCATCTGTCCATCCCCTGTAAGATTCAAATCGACCATGTCTAATCTGATCTACTCACTCAACTTCGTTCAGAGCCCTCAATGGGATCCATATCCTTCCAACCATGGAAATCATTATTGGCCTAGGGGGATTCCGGTAATGGAGCATTCGCGGATGCAGAAGAAGAACAGGCGCCTGTCCAACTGGTGAAAGTCTGATTTACTCACTGGTGGGGTTCATCACAAGTACGAGATAATTCTCATATACGACTTGTATACTGCTGTATTTTCGTTTCGTTTTCGTTTTCTTTGTTTGGATGTGCTGGACGTCGTCCCGTTGACATGGCAAAAGTAGCTACTTAGTCTTCATATCACTTTCGTTCGAAAAATCGATACCACAATGTATTTTCTCTGCTTATATCCACATAGTGAAGAAAGTGATTTGAGGACGATAGTCAGACTAACCGTACTTATGATGTGGTTGTCTGGGGGTGTGGTGGCCATGGGTCAATATGATAATTGTTCTGCGAGGACGCAATGGTTCCCACTGTTGGTCATGATGGTGAGTTTATAGCTTCGATTGGACAGACTGGAAGCAGTGACTGGTACAGCTTGGGCAAGGGCAGCAGTCTGTGAATATTGAACACCTGAGAGCATGATTGATAAGTCGCAGGTGTAAAGGAGTACTAACTGCCTTGTATCCCCATGTATTGATAAGAAATAACGTTCAAATTACTATGCGGCCCTTGCTCTCGCAAGCACAGACCACACAAGCCCAGATACATCGTTTGCCATGATGTGCGCATCTACAACGTCACCAATTGCGTTTTCCTCGACGCCCTCCACCCGTGCCTCGGCTAAGCGGCGTGTATTAGGTATGAACAGCAGCATGATACATACCTCACGCTCATGCACGAGGTAGGTGAGACGCAACTCGTTGTCAGACTCGCTATGTGCAGAGAGAAGCGAAAGGAGGGCATGGTGGGTTGATGTCATCGTTGAGAACCTATATAGAATCAGAAATAGTTAGGAATAAGATATACTCTTGAGATTAGAATTCGCACCAATCATACAGTCCGACCACTCTCTCGTCTTCTACTCTTTCACCCGCACCGATTTCCACAGCCTTTTCCACATCTGCCCTAACGACTCTCAGCCTCTCGACCTCACCCGTCCCAACCTTGATCCTCTCTCGTACAGTGGCAATCTTCTCATTCACGTCTGCAAGTTCCGTATCTAGTGCTTGCATCTCTTCTACTTGGCCATCAAGTTGCTGGTTTGCTGTGGTTATTGTCAGTCGAGGATGAGGATGGGCCTGTCGCAAGCGAGTAAGTGATAAACGTGCATCGAGTATCCTTTGCGAGAGCGTGGATGCCTGGAGAGTGAGGGCTTGTGCTTTCTTGTAATCTACAGACCTTTAGAATAGAAAATGTAGGAGCCTAGGAGACATACCTTCCTCTACGAATCCAGCAAGTGCTCTCAGATCGTCCCTTCTCTCTGCTAGCTTCCCTTTGTGTTCACGGAGCGTTGCCTTTTTCTCCTCATTTCGTAGTCGAAGTTCTTCGTTCAGCCGAGGTGTTACCAGTGGCGCGTCATCACTGACAATAGTCTTTACATATTTATCCTTTGCATTTTGCTCCAGGTAGAGAAACTTGAGCTTTCTGAGGAAAGACTATCAAACATCCATTGAGTGACGAATAAGAAATCATCGTAATGGACATGTAGAAAACTCACGATCTGTGCTTGCACATCACTCTCAACAATCTTAGGATCTTTGAGTCCCAGAGCACCGTCTTCGCCGACCCATTCTTCTATCCCGTCCCATGTATGAGTGCATAACTCAGCACGGGCATTAACTATTCGAAGTCTCGCTTTTGCGTCATCCAACGTAGCTTGGAGATTCCTTGAAGCAGTCAAATCTGTAGCTGACGAATTTGGATACCCTGCAGCCCTAGATGCAGTCAAGGCGATGATGGAAGCAGGTTCAGTCATGATTGAAACAGAGGAGCAGAAAGCACATTGGACGCGAGCCGCGACTTGACGCGGTCACGTGAGATGGGCACTCTGGACTCCGAGACACAAACAATAAACGTTAAAAAAATCAAAGACCCAAAGCACAACAAGAAGCAGAAAATAGATCTACAGTACTAGAGGTTGGCTCTTTCCCCCCACTCATCAAGAATATCCGTATCTTCCGTGATGCGCAGTCATTGGTCTGACACAGGTCCCGTATATCTCGCCTTCCAAAGAGGCCGTGATGTTGCATCTTGATTCAGCGGGTCATCTAGTTACCTGGAAGTGCACTTGCAGGACGATGTAACAGAATGTGATCCCCTAAAATAAGGTCCTACATACAAAGTAAACTCTCGCGATAGGGAATATAATGTCCAACAAGGTGCCTTGACCGTTAAGATTGGATCTGGCCAATAATGTTATCGCGAGGATACTCGCGGCATATAAAACGCCGTTTTCAACGATGACAATGAAATCGGACGAAAGAGCAGCAAGGCCATCTGGTATGAACATGAAAGTTTCCGGCAAGTGCGGTACATGCGTCTGGCAATTACATAAAGCTACGATGCTTTGTTCGTCATGGGGCTGGCGAGAGCGTGTAGATCACAGAATAGGCGCATCAGTGCAGGCAACACTGGTAAACAAGGTCAATGTAGTGGATGTAGTGATAACACCCAGAAGCAGTGGCAGAAATAGCGGGTGTCCGAGACAGAGACCAGACAATATAGTACTCAATCGCTGTGAAATGTCATAGGATGAGATAAGACGATGATCGAATATTTGGGAAGACACTCTCACCTCCGCATTGGTTGAGAGCACGATGCAACCAAACTACTTACTGCATAGTAGGAAGCGTCTGTTGTTCGAGTACATAACATCGCCAAACCTACTGTCCTACTTAGTGTGATCATGTAGAATCTGGTGCAGAGTGTGGCATGAGTTCAATCGCAGTAACGCGAATCAGTCATGGTGTTGCCAACGTTAGACATTGGGGTTCGTTCCAGGGGAACAGGTACTTAGCTCTTCCGAGAACCGATGCCTTTACACCGCGAATCTGAACCATTAGAGAGTGGTATAAATATATTTTACGTAGATGATCTGGCGGTCCCACATATACATAATGCAATACAAGTGAGTGAGGTATGGCGTCCCGAAGCCAAAGCAGAAGGCGCTGCTAGCAATTACAACAACAACAACAACAATACGTCATCGCGTACACTTGCTTTACACCACTTACTTTACTTCCACCGCGGCTTAACACTCATCCATCCATACTGAACAGCTCATCATCATCCGCAGTTACAACAGGCTTGCTCAGAGGGCTCAAGGGTCCCTGCGCATGCCAGTTTCGGTTACCATGCGTGCCACGCTGAATCCCCATAGCCAACGGCGAACCTTGCGTCGGCGAATGCGCAAGACCGGGATTATTCAGCGGCGACCGTGACGTCGCAGCAGCAGAGTATGATAGCCGCGAAAACATCGACTCCAGCCCTGCCATCGAGCTCGACAAGGGGACACTTCCAGCATCCGCAGAGAAAAGATGGTCGGGCTGGTTTGTGGGGTTCCCCGCCCAGTCCTGGTTGAGGGAGTACATGTTATTGGAGCTCGGACTAAAGGCTGCGACTGAGGAGGGCGACATTGTCATTGGGAGCGCGTGAATGCGGGAGTAACCTGCCGCCAGCCCCTGAGGCAGACTCTGCCCGGGTGCGTGTGACTGCAGAGCCCGAATGGATGGGGAAATAGCAGCTGGACGCTCCTCACCCTCACCACCAAACGGAATTGGCCGTGCAGACGCGTGTTCGTCGAACGGTGGGCGATGGCCACCGAGGGAGCTGATCCGCGGAGGTGTGGATGGGTTCTGAGGTGTGGGTGGTTGGAGGGGGGATCCAGCAGGTCGGCCGAGACCAGAAGTAGAACGCTGTATTCCACCTGGCTTCGAGTTAAGGTAATACTGATGTAGCGAGGGGAGGAAGGCAGCAGACGCATTAGATGGAGAAAGAAGGGATGGAGATGGGTTCACGTCTTCATTTGTAAAGGAGCGTCCTCCGAAGCCGCTCGTGGATTTGAATGAACTGGGAGTGCCGACTGCGAGATTGAATACATGAGACGCATCTGGAGAGCTAGGAACCCCGCCGGTCCGCTCTGCCCATATAGACTTCACATCACCTAGGAGCGAGGTAGCAGGTACGGAACGTGAATAATGGTGGCGAGAGGCCTCCGCTTGGGAATGTGCACTGAGGAAAGGGGGGTCAAGACCGAGGCCATTGTTCTGCATCTGAGTAGGGCGGGTAGAATTCGTACGCGACATTCTACGCGAGCGTTCCTCAGGGGTTAAAAGGTCATTAAGGGAACTTGGGAGGAACTCCTCGAGGTCTTCGTCTTCAACGGCAATCTCGTAGTCTAGACCACGTATATCCCCACGGTTGACAACTTGCGAGGGGACGGGACCCAGTTCTGTTTTCCACGTGCCAAGAGATGCGGCGAGCCCGGAACGTTGTTTTGTATCCAGCATCGAGGGTTTAGTATCATGGGATTGGAATATAGACTGAGACTGGGCGGGCAATGTGGAGGAGATGGCTGGAGCAGGAGGCGATGTTGCGGGTGAAAATCCATTTGCGAGTCCAGTACGAGGAAGGGAACCACGTGGTGGAGATCCGATGGGACCGAGATCTGCGGAATCTCCGGGACGATGTGATAGACCTGAGCGACGCGTGCTAGGCATGCTGACGGGGAGCGTTGGCGGGGAGGGACTTTTGTACTCTTCCTTGAATTCGTTAATACTGTTGTGGTCTCCTTTGGACTCGCTATGACTTTTACGCTCTTCCTTGGACTCGTTATCTTGAACCGGAGGCGTGGGACGTCTCTCGAGAGGGGCTTCTGGTAACTTTTCTGTGTCATCTGGGAGGGAGAATGATGCGAAATCTGTATCGTTAAGGGGAGGTGCGGGAGCGGACGGGGAAATTGTGGCCTTCAACGGCATGGAAATTGGTGGGCGAGAAGAAGTGCTGAGGGACCTTGTAGGGGCTGTGGAGCCGGAAAGGAGACCCGGACGAACATTTCCTGTAGAAGAACCGCCTGAACCATGGTGGGTATGAGCATCTTTCCTGGCACCCCTGCCTGACTTTGCGCTATCCTTTGCACCTGCACCTCCCGTAGCGTTAGCAGCGAGTTGTGCAGACTTCTTATTCTTCCTGTCCATGGACATGCTCTGGCCTGGAAGAATATGGGCTAAAGCACACTTGTGACCGAACTTGCAGTTGCCCTTGACGAACCAGGCGCAGACGTCTTTATGTTGACCCGGCTCTTGTACAGCATGGGAGAATGGACAGGAAGAGCCTGCTGTACATGCGCCAACCTTGAAGAACTTGCAGGGTACGTGAGAGAGATCTTTAGCTAAAGGAAATGTTAATTTTGAGAGAAGGAGAAGAGAATATAACCTACACTTTGATGAAGATTTGGACTTGTGAGGTTTGTCCTTGTCACGTTCAGAATCTGGATACCTCTCGTTGTCATGGTCCGAATATTTTTCAGAGTCCAATTTTTCGTTTTGAGGCATGGTTTGAGGAGGGGGAAATACAGAAGGAAGAGTAAATACAGGAATGCTTGAAGCAGAAGAAGAACGAAAGAAAACAAGTGCCAAATTGGCAGCGAACTGGCAGGTACTCGGAGATTGCTCGTTAAAGGAATTGATAAGCCATCAGGTCAAATTTACCCGGATGACCCCCCCTCCCTCCGTTACACGACCCCTCCAGATCCTTTTGTTATTCGCTACTACATACTACATACCTCCATCGACATCCATCTACTACTTACTGAACATTCAGGCTGTTGCATTACAATGGATATCGACCACTCTCTAGAGAATTTCTCAGATAAATCTTATCAGGTTCTAGAAGTCATCGGAGAGGGCGCATATGGTATCGTCTGGTATTCCATATCATGAGCATGTCACCTGTCAAGCTCTCACCAACCTCCTAGCTCAGCAATACATAAACTTTCTCAACGAAAAGTCGCTATCAAGCGCATAACTCCTTTCGATCACTCTATGTTCTGTCTCCGTACCCTGCGAGAGATAAAACTCCTCCGTCATTTCCGTCACGAGAACATCATTTCTATCCTTGACATCCTCCTCCCTCCCAGCTTCGATCAATTCAGAGAGGTATATCTCGTTCAGGAACTCATGGAAACAGACCTCCATCGTGTCATTCGCACACAGCAATTGAGTGACGACCACTGCCAGTATTTCATTTATCAGGTACGCTGCGGAATACGTATCCACCAAGTATAACCCTTGGTGGCCCCGATTTCCTCCTCATCCTATTTACTAGACCTTGCGCGCCCTGAAAGCACTCCATTCCGCTGATGTCCTCCACCGAGACTTGAAGCCCTCCAATTTGCTATTGAATGCTAACTGTGACCTTAAGGTGCGCGTCGTCGGCATGATTTCGTATGTGTATGCGCCTCAGACAATCTCTAGCTGTGTGACTTTGGTCTGGCTCGATCTGCACGACCTCCACCCAACGTTGCTAATGACAGTAGCACCTTCATGACTGAGTATGTTGCGACTAGGTATGATTGCCATATGCTTTCCGCAATTTTAAACGAGAACCAGACATCTTAAGATGGTACCGTGCACCCGAGGTCATGCTCACCTTCAAAGAATATACTCGTGCGATTGACATGTGGAGCGTCGGTTGTGTCCTTGCCGAGATGCTTAGCGGGAAACCCCTATTTCCCGGACGTGACTGTATGATTTGGTTATTTCATCTCTCGCCAACTTACTCATGTTTTCTCATTTCCGTCCTGCCATCAAGGTAAGTATAATCCAAATCTTATACCCATTTTATGAACACCGCATCCCACCTCGACCTTCTTGAAATAGATCACGACCAGCTATCAATTATATTGGACATCCTCGGCACACCTTCCATCGATGACTTCTACGCCATCTCCTCCCCAAGATCACGAGAATACATCCGTGCATTACCATTCCGCAAGAGCAAGCCATTTTCACAGCTCTTCCCCTCCGCAAACCCTCTTGTACGTTCCCACCCCACTATCTACGTACCTAACGCCTGCGTCCGTAACGACTGACCCAATATCTTCCGTAGGCAATAGACTTCCTAGAAAAATGTTTAACATTCAGCCCCAAACGGCGAATAACCGTAGCCGAGGCTCTGCAACACCCTTACTTCGAGGTCCGTGTGCCCCTCCCCTCCTCCTCCTTCTCACTGACCCCGCGCCACAGCCCTACCATGACCCTGACGATGAGCCTGTCGCCGACCCCATCGACCCCTCCTTCTTCGACTTCGACAATGGCGAGCCTCTAGAAAAAGAGGATCTCAAAGGTATGTCGACATCTTATTTCCACGAATCCTCTTATTGAGCCAGGCGACAGTACTTATTTACAAGGAAATCATGACTGCGCAGTCATTTCAGTCATCTCTCTTGTTACCTGTGGACGCCTAAATGTAATGATATTGATACCCTCTAGTGTAGCATTGTACTCAGCAGATATTCTATGTGGACCATGGGACGTGATGTATGTGGCACAATATGGTATTGAACGGAGTCGCAGTAAATCAAAGTCCCAACGTTCAACCCGAGTTAAAACTACACATAGCCAAAACGGTCAAAATCGATTGAAATATGGCATTTTGACGAGGAACATATTTCATCACAGAGACTAATACAATATTGCACATCTGTTCGATTCTTGTCGTATATCGTAGGCTACGATAGGAACAAAATGCTCATACTTCACCACATTTCAGTTTAGTTTGACAAATACCTAGCATTCGCGTGAATTATAGTATAATCTAACGACACAAGAGGTTTGGCTAGCGGCCAGAAAATATGTTGTAGGACCATAGTACATAACTTATAATGTGACGAAGAATGCCACAGCGGCAAAACCGAGGATAGCATGGTGACGAGAGAGGCAAGGAAAAGGACACAGGACAGCAGCACTCCAAAACGTCTACGTTACTTCTGGAATCTGCATTCCCTACTACTTCAACATGTAGTACCCAGCAACCTACAGTAGGTGCTTCAAGTAGTTCCAGGTTCTCCTACTCACCATCTACAATCTGGCCCCTGGGGTATTTCAGCGCGTTGTCAAAAGCTCTTCGGACTTGTCATACATTATTCCACGCTCGTCTCCTCACCTACCAAGCCAGTACGCGATAGTTGTGCTCCGCGCCCTACCCAGAACCATTGTAGCTTCGCACTTCATCATAGGTGAAACATTCCATTACCTTGTTTAGCTGTGCATCCCTATGCATGCTGTGTCTGCGTCTAATGCCCACAAGGATTAAAGTAAGTACATGAGGCGTGTTAATTTCTCGGATAACTAGGTTGGCATCAAATAACTTCAAGTTGGAGAGCAAGGTCAGATCATAATCATGTTAACTCGATCAACGTGACCTACTGTGACTTGTGAGCTCGCACCAGTCAATGCCGTACGTTCTTGTCAAGTTGGTTGCGCTATCAGTGGCAATCACGGAGGTCGTGGTCGAGACAATATTCCTGTTGGGATTTTGACGACGAAAAATTGCAGATGTAACGCATCC
The DNA here is from genome assembly GCA_002995055.1 of Rhizopogon rudus. Lineage (NCBI taxonomy): Eukaryota > Fungi > Basidiomycota > Agaricomycetes > Boletales > Rhizopogonaceae > Rhizopogon > Rhizopogon rudus. The sequence continues at coordinate 59,363 of PVYE01000340.1, read as the reverse complement.
GTGCGAATACTTGCGACTCGAAAACGAGAGGCTGGCTGGCGGAAAATAGAAATTGAAGGTGATTCGGGTAGCTCATTATCAATTCTTGAATGTATGAAATTTCAAGGTGATGTATTGATGCACAAGACGCATTTTGCGATGGACGTCAACACGCACGGCATCATTTCTCACCTGAGCCCATATATTTGTGCTGCACCAAGGTTGGAAAGCTCGTCCTAGTCGACGACCCTTCCGTAGACAAACAAGTAAATCTGCAAAATGGAATGTTTCGCTTCGGGGGCTCTGTGCTGCATTAAGGAAGCACACTAAGTTCAGGCTCCTTCATGGGTATAGTGGGCTACACAATATCAATCTTCGTCGCCTTCTGATACAGAGCTTGATCCATCATCACCACTAGGCATGTCATGATTAGGATTCCGCACGAGAAGATCCTGAGTCCCCCCTGCTGCTTCTTCTAGACATGAGATATCAAGGCATGAAAGAACAGTAATGAGCATACCTTTTTCTCTGCGTGATACCTCGTAGCTCTCCTCGAGTTCTGCAATAATTGTCTCCTGCATCACAGCAACTTCCTCTGCTGACGCGCATGTTTTGTAGCGTCCGAGGTATGGGCTACCGTCCAAAATCCGATATGAATCATCACAAAACATCGTGTATGATTGTGGAGGAACTGCACCTGTTAACGCGCCAAAAAGAACCACCCCACCCGAATGCACTGAGCAGCGTCTCTGCATGCTGATCAAACCCCGCTATATAGAACGTCGCGGCAAGCGCTTCGACGCAATTCAACCGCCAGGGTTTGCCGTAGTTGGTTGGGTTAGTGGCAATCAGGTACGGGACTGCACAATTACTCATCGCCATCGAGAGGTGTGAGTGAAGAAGAACTTACGAAGCCGCTCATGTGGGCTGGCGATTTTCGAGAATGGGACGTCATCTAGGCGGGCCCATGAACATTCAACGACAGCAACGCCGTCTCGCCCAACGATTTCTCTATCTGCGGGGCTCATGACGAGGGTTGCTTTTGGACTAAACCAATAAAGAATTGATGGTGTTCAATACAACTATGCGTGAATACAGACGTACGATACGACTATCCCTCGGAACCTGGAACCTATCCTCAGCTCTGTTATGAGACCGAGGCGGGCGAGTTTCTTCCCAGAGCATCTGCGTGGATCGCAATGGTCGAAGTCCTTGATTGTTTAAATGACATAGCAATATGAACACCGGACATAGGCACAGCGGTAGAAAATTGGACGCACCCACATCGCAACCGGTACGTCTATGTGCGGTCGTTCAGCTGTGCGGTCGTGAGTGACTGTTCAGATTGTAGCAGCACCTTGGGAAATCACTCGCATTCATCTTCTTCAAGATCTAAGGAATGGTCTGAGCTGTCATCTTCGATAAGGCTTGAGGGTTTGGCGGAGTCCTCGGGGAAGCTGGACGGTGACAGGGTTCGGTAGGATGATCTGGCTTTCCCATGCCGTTGTCCACGTCCACCCTGCCTTGACCTGTGCGCACGGGAGGAGGGAGCGTTTGGGGTGTTCTTTTTGCCCATGATTGCCGCGTATCTCGAGGAAAGTCAGAAGGTAGTATGAGGGTCGGTCACGGTGCTTATATAACCTGTGATACTTCAAGCATTAGCTTACTTTGTAAGTACCCCATCCACCGATGTTCTTCACAGCCGTCTGTCTCTCGAAAGCATCGCGGCGAGCTTTGACTCCGAAGCGGGGGAATAAGGATTTTTATAAAGGTGTGTTTAGCGACTCTTGTGGTGGAATTATTTTCACAGTCGATTCATGAACAACTTTTCCATTCCTTCCAATGCGTCTGACTGTTGCTTTATTTTTCCAATTTTCTCCTTTCAACGCTCATATTGCGCGCAGGGACCAGGCAAGCCTTCCTCCCTGGTGGACACCGCACTGGTGCCCCGGGAAAGCATGTCATCCGAGGCGCATCGAAGTATCGTTTGTTGGATGAAAAAGTGAGGGTATTTGTTGCGCCGAGCATACAGGAGATTCAGAACAGCGAGGTGCGCATTATATCTTTATTCACTGCTTTTCTGACGCCTTTCTGCATTGTCTTCATTTCTGTCTCTCTTGGTTGTATCATCATATGGTATGCTTCACCCCTCGGTCGACATCACTGGCTCTCGTCATGCATTGTTTCTCCGACATCAGTTAAAGCCATACGTCGGGAAGGACGTTAAGCTCACAATGGCGCAGAAGAAGGAGTTATGGAATATCATGCCGAAACCACCAGCGTCGTCGCTGTCCGCTTGAACGAACATCCTTCTGTTATAGTGTCCGACTAATATCATATAATATAATATCATGCGCAAGCTCGAGGACAGAGAGCAGAATTCGGACTATTGGCAGTAGTTCGCATACTCTTCTGATTCAGGACAATGGATCCGGGTTTGGCTTCAAAAGCAGTCCTCAAGTCCTAGTAGTATCAGCTAGAGTCTTATCAGGTGAGTGATGTAGCGAATGCAGCACATAAAAAAGGTTGTGTTGCTTGTTTGTCGCATCAAATTGAAATATTGATGCGTTGACCAACAGCAATCTCTGGGCGGGTTGTCGCCTCAAGTTTTTTTCTGATTCGAAAAAGATATGCTGTGATTGGTTCTTTCCCTGTTACGGGATTTATACGCATACGTTGTCTACCATAAATTTATCCCCTACTGCACCTTCACCCGTAACACATTGACACTGTGTGCTGGGGCAGTATATGAGAAGCTCTCGCCAGTTTTAATCTGTGAAGTGACGGGTATAACAGCATTAGGAGTCTCAGGCGAATTGCTTGCAGTGGCAGAGCCCGAAAGGACGATTGCAGTGCCGGTGCTCTGAACACTGATGGAGGGAAGCTTGAAAATCATTTTCTCAACCGCTATGCCCGTGTTTACAATCTTGGTAATGCAATATGAACGTTATGACAACTAGCACACGAGGTGAGTCTGAAGTACCTTGATGATAACTGTACTTTTATCACGCGTGACACTCCAGTAGAGTGTACCCTTCACAGCAGGCAGGGTACTTGGGAGGTACCCAGTCCCCCGGTTGACACTGAAGAGCTGCAACCAACGTGTGAGGGTCACAATTCGACTCGAACATCAAATATCACTACCTGTTGGGTATAGAAGCTCGTTGAGGGGTACACTTGCGATGCACTGAGGAGCCGTAAGTCTGATGCACATCTCATCCGTTTTGTGAGTGACTCACTCGAAGGAAACCAGGTTAGGCGTCCACTGATATTTGGCAACGTTCTATAGCGTTTATGTTAGTGCCACTTTGATTTAGTATATCCGAATTAAGCTGACCATCAACAAGGGAGCATACGATGTGGCGAAGACGATGTCACTGTTGCGCTCGAGACCGGTCATGAACGCAGCCTCTCCTAAAGATCCTATCCTGGTGTCAAATATAATTTGAGGGCAGGAGAGAGCACGTACCTTGCATATTAGGATACACGAGGCGACCGTCTCCAAAGACATCACTGGTGTTGGTTGACACAGCGGCGTATTCACCCTCGAAGTAATAAGTGCCATCGCGCTTTCTCTCTGGTCAGCTTCCCAGTGCTATGTCATGCGATGTAGTGCGCATGTACCTCGAAAGAATCGTAGTAGAAGGAATTCTCTGCGAACCACCCAGGAGTCTGGTACACATGGTTATCATAATATTTCGGGATGGGGTCGAGGGCGGGGTTAAAGGGGTGTGAGGTCGCGATCAACTCTACCAAAAAAACCTTCGTTAAAGGTGAGCTCCTGCGCAGTATTGTAGTTTGCTCACTCAGCTGAGGGAATACGGCACTCAAGTTGCCCGCAAGGTATCTCCAGCGGTAGATGTATCTCATGGTGTATCGTCGACATGCTCATTCCGCGCCGGTGGAGGTGAAAAACTCACGACTCTGATGCGAAAAAGTCTTCGTTGCCAATTTCGACGTACTGCAGGGGGAATGGCTCTGGGTGGCCGAGAGATGCACGGAGGGCAGCTGGTTCACTCGCCGCGGGGTCGCCAATGACAAAGTTTATTTGGTCGATAGCCTGTTTAATGTATGGCGCGAGCTCGTCCTCAGGGATACTGTACTCATCGAGCGAGTACCCTGTGCGTGAGAGAAATATCCGAACAATATGACCAACACACTTCTCACTTACCTGCCCAGACAGCCATAATGGGTTGTATTTCCATGTCTTCGCAGAGATACATATATTCGAGAAGCCCGAGACCACTGGGGAAATGGGGGGGATTCATCATTGATGGCAGGAATAGAAAAAGGGGAGAATGATACGGACTCGGTATTGATGTATCCCCAGTCACCCATGCGTCCTGGTCGGTCAATAAGGTTGCCTACTGTCGCATTCCATTGCCAGCGTGAAGAAAATGTTTGCCCCTGAATTGCATTAACGACAAAGTCCATAAACGCAAGACGAATTTTATGTTTACCTCCTACAAAGACAATGAAATGAAGCCCAGATGAATAGGGCGTTATTTATATGGGGCTTACCAAGTTGTTACCACCAGGCAAACGAAAGAACGAAGGCTTCATCTCATACAGCGTCTACGGGCTGCAGTAAGAAGATATTGCTCACACTGGAGATGAAAGCACACCTGCGCAAGGTCCATGCGTAGGCCATTGGCTCTGCCCTTGAACGTCGGCGGGAACAGGGAGAACATTGCGAAGTGGATAGTCTCTCCACTGGCGCTAGCACCATCTACCGTTACTGTGAAGTTGTTGGCGGTCGAAGTAGGACTTGAGGTAGGTGATAGAGACACTAGCACTTGCTTCCAAGTGGTGGTGGAGCCGGAGACATGAACAGAAGCACTTGCGTAGACGGTACCCGTAGAAGACTGGAGCATGATAATGAGGTTGCCAGAGAAACTGGATGCACCAGGGAACTTGTAGTAGAAAGAGGCTTTGTAAGTCCAGGATGAGTTGACATTTATTCCTGAAGGGAAACTAGTGAATTCAGTGTATAAGCCTGAGGTAAGTTGGTCGCACCCCAATAGCCCTCATTGCCGAATCCAGCGTGACCAGAGGTGCCAGAAGGGATGGTGAGCTCAAGGGAGTTTGGGAGGGCTTTGGAGAGCGGGATGGGGTCAGCAATCACATTGATGGAGGCGCTGTTGATCGGAGCCCAGGCGTAGAGAGCAGCAGCAGTGTCTAGATAGACATCTCAGGGATACCAGTTCGAGAAACATATATATTTGTAGATCTTACTTGGTACCACTTGCTGGAATGCGCGGTTTTGAAGCACTTGCAAAAAGAGTCAGAGTCCTGACAATGTGTAAATTTGACGAGGCCCTTACACTCGGCGTAAATACCACCGTCACCACTCTGTGAACAAGGGCGGTCAGTAAAGTCGCTCGAAGTGATGTTTAAATTATTACGTGCTATAGTAACTGCCTCAGTGAATAGATCAATGTCAAGTGCAAAAGGAAACGTACATTGATATCCTACCAGACACCACACGCACACATATTGTATGTCAGGAAGGTACTACGCTCACAACTTGTCTACTTGCCTCGAACATGTGTCCAACTGAGGATTGAAATGTCAACTCATAATATGACGACGGGTAAATGGCATCACAGCTCACATAGAAGATGTGGAATGGTGTGACTTGCTGTGCCATTAACAGTGACAGTCGTCAGCGCGGCAGCAGAGCTCGCGAAAGCAACGCTTGCGAGGACGCCGTGGGTTAGTATCCTGAACAGCATCCTGCAACCCAGTTTTTGGGATACACACACCCCCACTGAATGCCCTTTATAATGAATTATTCGACATGGTGCCATGCATAGTATGCCCACGGACGCTAGAACTTCACCGGACGCGTCATGGTGATTAATCGCGATTGCCGCCGGAAGTGTATTGGTAGGGTCATGAGACTCACAGCGCCGAAAGTTCGCGCAAAATGTTCTCACCACGTCCTTGAAGTAACTCGGATTCGGAACACAAACTATGTGAATTGATTGAAATATGATTATACGAATGCGCATGTAGGAAGCGCTTGCGCCAGGTTTTATCCGCTTCCGAGTCCTAAAAGGACCCCCCGAAAACCCGTGCCGTGACGTGTAGATTCTGTAGAAGGTAAGACGGGTCCGAAGTTCGAACAATATGTTTTTGACGGACGTTTGCAATTGACGCACACTGCTCAAGCAGTTACATAAACTATTAGCCAATAAATCTTTCGCAAAATTGAAGACCACCAACTTGAACTCCTGACGCCTGACGCCTGAACGTTCGAACCACTAGTACTGCAGTAGTTCAACAGTACTGTGGATGACTGTCAGCCTGGCAGAACCATGGATTCCCAAGTCGAATCTACTGGAACGCACAATCCCGTGGCTTACATCTTCTCGGAAGACCTGGTGAAAGTGAGCGAACTGCGAATCCAAGACGCTGATGAGTGTTGTTTAACAATCGCTTCTCTACTGGCAGACATCTTCACTTCTACCCTCCAATAGGAACCGTTCCCTCCTTGTCTATTCACTCATTCGTGCATATGGACTTCTGATGACATGTAATGATCAGACGTCGAGACGATTCGTGGTTGTACGACCACGGCCAGCTGGAGAGAAGGAGCTTTTGGCCTACCATACCCATGATTATCTCAAATACGCCATGGCCCAATCAGGCGACGCGCAGAATCTGCTGATAGCTTCCCAGTTTGGGCTCGAAGATGTGCGTAGTTACCAAGGCAAAGCTTGGGCCGCTTCACACCTGTCAACGTGCTTAGGACTGCCCAAAATTTCATGGAATCAAAGACTATATCACACAAGTCGCGGGAGCTACATTGACCGGAGCAGCTGTCATTAGAAATGAGGCTTCGGACGTAGCCATCTGCTGGGATGGCGGCAGGTACTGGCTCGCTTCGTTGGAATTTTCCTTGCAATGCTGAAGTACAACTGTATCATATCCAGACACCACGCCGAAAAAGCACGGGCTTCGGGTTTTTGTTATGTAGCTGATTGTATTCTCGCTATCCTTTCCCTCAAACGAGCATTACCTTCCCGGCTTCCATCGAGGAAACCGCGTGTGATGTACGTCGATCTCGACCTTCATTTTTCCGACGCAGTGTCGCAAGCGTTTCACAAGCCTGGTTCCGTGACTACCTCCCAAGTACTTGTGCGTGCAACTTCCTACCATTAATCACAGACTCATGAAGTTGTTCTCAGACGCTATCTATTCATCATGCAGCCCCAGGTTTCTTCCCTGTTTCTCCTCTTGCTTCCCTTCCGAAGGTAGACGATCCAGCCTTAGATCCTTTCACTTTATCAGTACCACTCAAAGCTGGCGCATCTACCAAAACGTTCCTCCACATTTGGCCCATCGTCGAGCGTGTCAAGGATATTTTTCGACCTGATTTCGTCGTGGTCCAATGTGGCGTAGATGGACTAGCAGGTGACCCCATGGCTACCTGGAACTGGTCATTGGGGGGCGAAGGCTCGCTTGGCTGGTGTATACATCGTATCGTACACGAATGGCAAGGAAAAAAACTGTTACTCGGTGGAGGTATGGTGCTATTCATCATATCACTTTATCGCATCCAATCCCGAGTTTAGGCGGTTATAACACACCCAATGCTGCGCGCGCTTGGACATACCTCACCTCAGTGGCGGTATGTTTGAATCTCGTCTGCTGGTTGGTTGCAGATGAATATTCTTTGTTTCACAGGGTGGGAACCCACTCCCCCTGGATGCCGATATCCCAGAGTATTCTGGTTACCTCCACTTTAAGCCATCATTTACATTGGATGTACCCGCTGGTAACATGCAAGACCAAAATACGGAAGAGTATCTTCAGACAATAAAAGCCACGTATGAAAACATCCTGTCTATATTACACTCGCGGATGGTTTCACAAACCCTCCAGGCAATCGTATAACAGCCGATAATACTTAAACATGTATTAAACACTGTGACAACAGCACACAAACACTCTCTTGAGCGCGGGGTTGGCCGTTTCTCCCACCCATTGATGCAACTTTTGTCAATCCCTCACTTGGATCATGTAATCCTAGGTTGATCCCGAGTCGTTCTCTGGATTTTTTCTTTTGGAGCATTGTTCATTGTCCGGGCACTGCCCTATGGTAGACAATGCGTATAATACTATGTACTGTTTCTCATGAGTTTGGAATCATAGCACAACTAACTTACAGCGGCAACTGCCAGTGGTGCTAAGGAATACTTTCCCTATGGTTGAGTGGTATGTGCACAACAGCTATCCAACAGACCAAGGTATATTCACTGTAACTAAATATCGAGGAGCCACAGGCAAACTACAAGAAGTCCAGAAGACTCATGAGTATCTCGTCCCATTTTCAGCAGTGCATTGCGTAAGAGCCTTGCCAGCACAAGGCGGCATCATCCCAGCAGACTCATACCCATCTTCCTTTAGCAACAGCGCCACTACCCCATGTGCGGGGACGTCCATGGCCGTGAAGTTGCGCACAGCCGTGCCATTGTCTGTGTGCGTCCACAAGTCCTACGAAAAGGAAATGTTAAGCAATGCCGCGAGGTGCCAACTTGTTGGGAGAGCTTACTCGGACGGAGTACTGGATGCCAGCGCGGATCCATGGAGATTCGGTGAGGTTGAAGAACATGTCAGCCGGTTGGCTCAAGGTGTTGATCTGGAATGTTTCAATATTCAGATTACTGATACTAATACGGAGGGGCGTACAAGCATGATAACCGTTCCGTTCTCACTGGGACCACTCCAGTATTGAGCAGGATATGTAGCATTGGAGGTCCAATCAGGCTTGATGGTTTCAGTCACTACACAAAACAAAACAAAACAAAAAACAATGTCATACATTGATGCCCCAGCGGAATGGCGAGATGCTAGTGCCGTAGATGGGATCCTGGTTGATTGCGATGATTTCTTGGTTCTTCAGGATACTGACCATTTCCTGGCTGATAGTGGCCAACTGTAACGGAGATCGCTGGAATACGCATCGTAGAGGCAAACGGGAGGACTTACGTTGGTGCCTATGAGTAGGGGAGCCTTGACAAGCGCCCATACAGTAAAGTGGGTCTTTGCTTCGTCGTACGTGAAATTTCCATTCCCGATTTCGAGCTGTCGTGGGGATAATGTCAATGTCAACGGCAAGACGCTCACCTTACTATTCTACCTACCATGTCGAGGTCATTGCGTCCATAAAAGTTAGTAGCTTGGGTGATGAAAGATGCGCTATATTGAAAACCATTAGCCCGAGGAAGGTCTCTTGAAGCAGTAACTGACGAGTTGATAATGCTAGCAATCGACCTCCAGACAGGCACAATGTCACCATTAATCTAAGCAATTCATGAAGTCAATTTGTCTGTAATCAGGCAAAATGAAAGAGGCGACGAACCCTCCAACTGTGAGACATCTGGGCACCCCACCTGTTATTTTCCTGTGAGACAATCATTGGTGCTTTTCGAGTCAGATTGCCACTCACAGCCACACTTGATTCTGAAAAGTTGAGTACGTCAGACATAAAACTAATCGAAGCAGAAGATGATCCTTACCCAACCCCACTCACACAAGCTGAAGATGAAGGTAGTACCAGTATCCTCTGCGACCTTGACAAGAGCATCTGCCATGCGTTGATACTCTGTGGCACGAATATTTAGATTAATAGAAAAAATTGAATTGAGAACATCTCTACGCACTACCCATAACGCCCTCCCGGATGATATCATCAAATGGGACTAGAAGAAAAGTCATTAGTATGGACGCATTCTTGGCGGCATATATGCTCACTGGCGCAGTTGTCATACCTAAATCAAATAGTCAGTGCCTCATCGCTGACATCGTGGGAGGTGCTCACTTAAGGAAGTCGAACCCCCATGATTGGAAGGTCATCGCGTCTTGTTCCTCGTGCATGAAGGAACCGGGATAACCGGCGCAAGTGAACCAGCCAGAGTCTGAATACTAGAGCTAGCAGTGAGAACATGTCCTGTGGTCAGGTAAAGTTCACATACAATACCTGCGTAACTAGGCAGACATGAATACAGTGCTGCATTATAGAGAAGACATGTTCACATACAAGCCAAGAGCGTGAAGCTGATCTGTGAAGTTGTTCATGCTAGGGAACCTGGTGGTGTCTTTAATGAAGGTTTCTCAGCGTATGATTACGACGGTTTTGAGCGAAACCGACCTGACATGACCTCGCCAGTAGCGCTGCGATTCTTCATAGCCCAGCAATCGTCAAGATTAACATGGTTGTACCCAACATCCTACAATGACATAAAATAGATCTGTCTGATGCTAATACGTCAAACGAAACTGACCAGGAGACCATAGTCCTTCATGTATTGCGCAGTCTGGATGATGATAGTCTCGTTGACGTTGCACTATTACATACCACACATCACGACACAACTCGTAAGCTGTGAATGTCATGAAACTCACTGCAAAGGCATTCCACGCTGGATGCCGGAGACTAGTTGTCAATAGTATGTGCGCCTGCACCAAAAACACGTACCGTTGTAACCCATCACTCCACCTAGATGTCAATGACGCACCCGTCGGGTAGAACTGAGAGACATACCAGGCAATTTACCAACGCCATTCATGACAGCATTGGTGGACGTAGCTGTAGAAAGTATGGTGATCACGACAGCGACGAACGTCCTTGATGGAATCATATTATGGTTACCAATTGCGGCGTTCCGGGATTCTCAACCTACCGTAAAACAGTACGAGTGCTTTTATATGTGGACCGCCGGACCTACACACGTAAGGGGCCCTTACTTGTCACAGCCTTGACGTGGATGGAGCGGCCATTGGGCTCAAGGTTCATCACATGATGTAAGGCTACCGCTGTAGTCAACGGTATATGTACATAAGTAGACGCCAATGAGCGGCTCAATTTGGATACCCTACAAATAAGAGTCAACAGGGGCAACTGCTTCGACACTTCGACACTTACTTGCGGGTCGACATAATCATGAAGCTCGTAAGGTAAATAGCACAGACGTTCCGTCGTATCGATCTGACGTTTATAGAATCTCTTCAATTCGAACTTCATAAGGATCTGGTGCTGACCCTTGTTTCTATCAGATTCTTGATGAAACTCAATAATGAGACCATAACTATTGAACTCAAAAACGGCTCCGTAGTTCATGGCACAATTACCGGTGCGTGCGATCGGTTGGGTCTATCATGTTCGCAAGGTCTTAAACTATCGGATCATTTGCAGGTGTAGATATGCAGATGAACACTCATCTGAAAACTGTCAAGATGACAGCCCGTAACCGGGACCCAACATCCCTCGATTCCCTATCTATTCGCGGCAACAACATTCGCTACTTTATACTCCCTGATGCTATCCCTCTTGATACGCTGTTGGTGGATGATGCACCAAAGCCCAAAGGCTGGACAAAGGACGATGCACGCGGAAGGGGTCGTGGACGCGGCATAATCGACCGTGGACGTCCTGGGGGGAGGGGAAGAGGAAGAGGCAGGGGCTTCTAATGGTATGCGCATTGCCCGTCGCCAACTGTATTTCTTCCTGTTAATACTGCAATATCGCGCGAGCTACATATTCACTCGCGGTTTGTATCAGCTAGTTATCGGTATTCCTTGTTTGTATGTCGGCGTCGCTGAGCGCCCTGCGACCTGAGTCAATATGCACACTTAGTCTATATCGTTAGAACACCGTTCACACGAGAGTTCAACAAAAATTGCTTCTAAGCTACGTGTGGCTGTGCAAGTTTCTTCCATGCTCCTGCGCCGTTGCGCGTCAACTTCAAAGTTGCCGCTAACAATCCGACAGCTGTTGTCTTCCCTGCAAACGACTGGCCAGGAGACCAACGTACAAGTGAATGGTTGGATTAAATCTGTACGAAGACAGAAAAATGTCACTTTTGTGGTAATCAACGATGGGAGTTGTGCTTCCGGTCTACAAGCGGTTTTGAAGCCAGATATTACCCCACACAAGTATGTTTTCGAAGGACATTTTAGAACATAGAAGCTCATGGTACATTCCTTAGCTTGAGTAATGGAGCTAGTGTCCGCTTTTGTGGTGGTCTGGTAAAGAGCTTGGGTCGCGGACAAACATACGAACTGCAGGTCGAAGCGGTTGATGTCTTGGGTGAATGTAATCCGGAGGTTCGTACGCGTGTTATTGAAGGATTAAGAATCTCTAATAGAAATATGTGAAGGCATATCCTATTCAGAAGCAAGCTCTGCCCGTGGAATTTCTAAGAGACAACGCTCATCTCAGGGCCCGGACAGATATCAATGCTGCTATGCTACGTCTTCGGGACTCCGTCCTCCGAACGCTACATAGTTACTTTGAGGTACCAATAGAGATCCTATCCTTCGCCACTTCATTGACACTTCCAAACGCAGACCCAAGACTTTCTCTACGTGCACACGCCCATTCTGACTTCAAACGATTGCGAGGGTGGGGGTGAAACGTTTCGCGTGTCACCGTCTTCCTCCCCTCCCCAAGAGCAATCGCCTGGTTCGAACGCCCATGCCGAGTTTTTCTCTCAGCCAGCATATCTTACCGTGTCTTCGCAACTTCATCTGGAGGCCCTCGCCGCTTCCATGTCTCGGGTTTACACGCTGTCCCCGTGCTTCCGGGCGGAACGTTCTCAGACGAATAGACACCTTGCAGAATTCTGGATGCTCGAAGTCGAATGGGCCTTTATTAGCCATGTCGGAGACGTATGCCATGTGGTTGAAGAATCCCTCAAAAATGTTCTCGCGCAGTGTCAATCAGAGAACTTACTCCTCTGGAAAGATGGCGATGAGGCGAAACTCAACTCTCTGGAAGATGCAGCACGCCCAGGGCACGCTTGGACGCGCATGACATACACTGATGCTGTAAAGGAACTGGAGAAACACCAAGCTTCTGCTCGAGTTGGGTTTGAATTCGAGCCCACCTGGGGGAGAGCACTGCAAAGTGAGCACGAGCGCTGGCTTTCGGAACGACTTGTTGGCGGCCCCGTGTTTGTCACAGACTACCCAACCTCCCTGAAACCATTTTACATGCGAGCCAATGATGACGGGCGGACGGTAGCATGCTTCGATCTCCTTGTGCCCTTCATCGGCGAGCTCGCGGGAGGGTCGCTCAGGGAAGAGAGGCTCCCTCAATTAGTGCAGGCTATACACAGGCATGGACTTCAGGAGGAAGAATATGGGTGGTATGTGGATTTGAGGAAGTACGGGAGTGCGCCTCACGGGGGTTATGGGCTGGGATTCGAACGGCTGATTAGCTGGATGTGCGGGATTGAGAATGTGCGGGAGTGCATTGCAGTGCCAAGGTGGGCAAAGCGAATGTTGTTGTGATAACTCAAGAGCACGATGGTCGGTGCTAAATATTATCATTCGTCCGGCTTCGGTATTGTGGTAAATATGCATATTGTGGAACTTCGCCGACGTTCGCGAGTTACAATTCTTCCACGTGTCCCACCATTGGAGGTGAAAGGTTTGAATTTGAGCCACAACCTGAGAAACCCCTATGCCGTGTTTATTGCTTCCGTGATCATGCGCTCAGGCTCAAGTTGTTTACACGCTAGCTTACACGAACGCTCTACCATACCCTTCAGCCATGAAACCAGGAAATCCGGACGTCAAAACGCCCATTCTTGCACCTTACGGAGCTAGAGGATTAGGTTATCCTTTGGCGCACAACGGTACGGGAGTCCTTCGGGCTTTATCGAGAGCCCAGTGAACGCTGACCATTTCTACGTCCATAAGCCCGCTCGAAGCGTAACTGGGCGTCCATTGTCATTCTTCCATTTGCGCTTGCTATTATTCTTGGATACATCACATTCATCGCCCAGCATCATGATACCTCGCATCACGACGCTCCTGCTACTGTGGACAACCGAGTTGCGAAACTACCAGGTGCGTCTCTCAAGCCCCTTCGTCATCAAAATATTTACATTGTGCTGCTAGTTATGGGCTATAACAGTATGTGACACCGTCTGAGAAAATTTCCATGAAACTGAAATGGTGCTCTTCACGGATAGCTTGGAACGCCTACCACGTGAGTAGTACGCGGGAAGGTGTCGTGGAAGCCCTCTACTAAAATCATATCAGTGTGATATAGACGAGGACCTCATCCTGGAAACGGCACAGCTTATGGCGTCGCTCAGTTTAGCGGCAAGTATTTCTCACCTTCAGCCTTATTCAGGATGACTGGACTTCGCTATTATTTCCAGGACGCTGGGTATACTCATGTCAACATCGACGACTGTTATTCAGAGAGACGCAGAAATGCTGATGGAGATATTGTTGAAGGTTAGTTGATTTCCTCCCAGCGGTTCGTATGTTGACAGTCTGTGACCAGACGCAACGAAATTTCCATCTGGAATGAAGGCCCTCACAGATAAGATTCATGACCTCGGACTGTGCGTGAAATGCTATCTCTGCGTAAATCTAAAGTCCCATTCCACTTTTTCGTACACGCAGGAAAGCTGGCATTGTAAGGACCTGTCCTTCATCATTCCTGCATTCTCCCTAATTCTGCCATGCAGTACAGCGATTCTGGTTGGTTCACATGTCAGCTGTATCCTGGCTCATTCCAGAACGAAGCAAGGTACGCGGTATTGGCTCCTGATTAGTGCATCATGACAATATCTGGCAGAGATGCAAAACGTTTCCTCGACTGGGGTTTTGATTATCTGAAGTAGATTTCAATTCACCGATTTAAATATTTGTTATTGATGACAATGATTAACAGATATGACAATTGCGCCGGTACGTAAACTCATACCATGCTGTTTTTGATAGCTCAATGTCACACCAGTTCCATTCGACAACATCACTCGGGAGAATATTATGGGGAGTATGTTTATTCTCTACTCCCCCTACCAAGATACTCACCGACGGGACTAGGATACGAACGTATGGCAAACGCTATTGCTGATCTTTCACAGTTGTCCGGAAAGCCTCCCTTGATTCTGTCTATGTGCCAATGGGGAAGGGTGAACACTTCACCTCACCACAATGTTGGAGACTAATGTACTCTATTTCTACAGGAGCAAGGTTGGACTTGGGCCCGCAGGTACGGGCAAAGTTGGAGGGTGTGTTAATAGAGTATGCATTACATTTTTTCTCGAACTAACGAATACGTCAGACGACAGACGACATTGGTGAGCGTCATACTTCCCAATCTTTCCACTGAGGACGCAACTGATCATTTCATAAGACCCGAACTGGCAATCAATCACCAAGATATTAAACCAGTAAGGATGCCGCTTTGCTTGATCCTTGAATAATTCACATCGTTTGCCAGAAACTCATTCTATACTTGGGCTACTGATTTCTACGGTCACAATGACATGGATATCGTCAGTCATTCTTTACAGTACTACTGGCTGCGCTGACCTACGTATTTGTAGCTTGAAGTGTATGTCATCAAACACCCAGTTTTGATCGTCGCCTCACTCTCGATAGTGGTAACGGTCCCCTAACTTACGAAGAAGCAAAGTCCCATTTTACCGCCTGGGCGTTGATGAAGTCTCCTCTGCTTATCGGAACTCATGTGAGTCCAACCCTTGTGACAAGCCCTCCGCTCACGCACACTCAAGCTCCCTTCCGCTACCAAAGAAACCCTTGAGATTCTGACCAATCCAGAAATAATTGCGATACATCAAGACCCGGTTGTGGGCACTAGCATATCACCTTTCCGATGGGGCATCAATGTAAGTTCCTTGTAGACTAATGATTCGAGGGCATGCAAATGATGCCTCGACAGCCTGATTGGGTCAGTAATAATACTCATCCCGCGCAATACTGGAGCGGGGAGAGCCAGAACGGGACGGTTTTTATGCTCGTGCGTGCTCTTTGGTGCCATACGCAGTTCGAATAACCGAAATTCCGTGCAGTTGAATACCCTGGACGAGCCAGCCGATATGTTCTTTAAGCTGACCGAATCTCCCTGGATCCGAGCTGGCAGGCAATACTCTGTTCGGGTAAGCTCCACCATCTCATGGCCGTCAGTGGCCGTCTGACTTTCGGGTTAGGATCTTTGGACGCATACAGAGAACGGCACCGCGGTTCGCAACTTCACAGCGCACGCTGTTCCCCCGCATGGTGTCGTGGCCTTACTTCTCCAAGATGCGGGTGATGAACCGGATGGCCTGTGGCCGCCCTGTGCTGTGTTAGAGTGGTGTATGAGTGCCAACGGCACCCGTTTCGATCAGTGAACCACAACTTTTTTGCCCTCTAAGTGATGTACATTAGCCTTGTATCACCATTATCTGTTGACAACAAGTATCATTGGACCTTGCGTAGGCTGAGCACAACTTTTTCAATGTACAGTCATTACTGTCGGACTCGGCATCCTCTTCTGGCCATCGAGGCAACGCAGCATAACTTCAAAATACCCCTCAAGTAATGAAATATCATAGCCCAAACGCAAAGTGGTCACGTTAATGCCAGTTGTATAAATGGATCAAGAATGTCGAGGACCGTGTTCTTCGCGAAAGTGATTGACTGATCTGCAAAAGTGAGCCCTATCAATCACTCCTGCTACCCCAAGCCGAGCTGCAGCACCGAGGACGAGCCTTCTGTTGTCAGAGATGCAGAAGTCAATGGGCAGTCGTAGCACGATCATCATATGGGAGGAACAGAAAAAATGACTAAGCGAATTTACCTTGCAAGTAGCAAGGCCACAAGGCGTTCAGCGGTTTTTTCAACTTGTAAGACGTCATCTCGTCACTTCAGGGTCTTTTGAGTTATATGTATGTACTACATAGGGAGACATAGTTTTCATACTAGCTATAGAACGTGAATGAATAGTATGATTCAGAACAAACAAGTTGAAAAAATCAGTCCCCATGAAAACGCAATGCATGTAAGGCTACGCCACTCGACTCGTCCGTGGTTATGTAAGCCAGGCTGGTCACGAGCCTACGGCAAGACTAAAGGACTCGGAGGGGT
>PVYE01000340.1:0-42469 GCA_002995055.1 Rhizopogon rudus | reverse complement strand
AAAGTTGACCGAGGGTATATATTCATTACCCCGGATCCTCACGATGACAGCATCGTGTTCAAGTCGAAGGGAGAAAATGTTAGGATAGTCTGGCACATCGTTGAAGATGAGCACGAATGCTTGTTGTAGAAGTTCGACTGGTAAGCGGTGGGTCGCAGGTTCAACGGAGAGATATGTGCTGAGTGGGTAAAGGTCAATCCATCGGCTCGGATCTCTTCCGTGTTCTTCTTTCCATTCGCCCATATGTGCTTGTCGAACGCTCGACGCTTTTTTTGAGTGTACCAACCTGGAAGGGAGGTCACAACTCACAACGCATCATCTGAGTCCTAATTTCTCATTTCCCACAGCTATGAATGACTCACGAAAACATGGCCGTCCGACAGTGCCGTGTGAAGCATGTGAAGTCTACTGTGCAGCAATGGTACATAGTTCAAACGTTTTACATAGGAAGCGGATCCTTCCGGTGTTCCTAGAACGTCTGGTAGGGAGTGGCCCACCAAAAAAAGATGCAGGAACATCATTTGTACATAGTATATATGGGTCTCCTTGTTCCATCCGAATCGTCATCATCATCCACTAACGCAAGCGGTCAGATGAATTAGCAGGAACTGGAGTCTCGCATAATTGGAAATGCAACATACCGTAGCCGCATACGAGTCGCGCCGCTCAACGCTCATGACTCGATTGGCAATGGCCAGTCATACCAACTACAGGCCCTTTGTTTGATTATACTAGTAATCATGGATCCTTACATGGCTGGCGCTGATGGGATTCCAGCCAAGCGAAACAGACTAGCTACTAGCGTCCTGCTATGTCCCGGATTGTCCACTTCTTCTGTAGGGCCTCCATTTAGGCCTGTGAAAGGTTCTACCACGGCCAAACAGCAGTCTAGATCAGCTATACCCGTGATATCACATTTCTCCATTGACTCCAATCTGGTATTATGTATAATGACGTTGATTAGGAATGTTAATGGGGTTCTGTTATATATATGCATGCTGAATTGGAGGTACCTAGTGAGTTCCATCTGATATCTAAATCTCGTTTTCTGCCAGTTCATCCAACATTACAATTACTATAGCCTGCTAGTACACCGACTCGCACCCTTAATATTCCTGAATGTCCTCCACATGGCTTATAACTGGGTGGGGCATTATTGGACGCATCCTTGCACGGGAAACTGCTCACTTTCTGCCAGTGCTTCTCGTGGCATTGGCCTCGAGTTGGTCAAACAGCTCTTAGCCTCTCCTGATGTAGAAGTCGTTTTCGCTGCTTGTCGAAGCCCACAATCTGCAATTTCGTTGCATGCACTCCACAATTCTACTTCAACGAGTGGCACGCTGCACGTTGTCCGGATGGATGTCACGGACGAAGCTTCTATCATTTGCGCAAAAGATGAAGTCGCTAAGATTTTACAAGGCAAGGGGCTTGATTACCTGATCAATAACGCTGGTGTCGTGAGTGATCCATCCTGAGGATGCCTTCTTTTGAGAACTAGTATACCTCCATCAACAGGCTCCACAAGACGACAGCACCACGACACTCGATGTCAAAGATCTCATGTCGACAATGCTCGCTAATGTAGCAGGTCCTGCCCTTGTGACGAGGGCGTTCATTCCCCTCATCGAGCAGGGCGACCGAAAAGTAATCGCAAATGTTTCCTCTGCAATGGCAAGCATAGGAACAGACTGGGGAAAGGAACATACAACATATTCCATCAGTAAATATGGGCTGAATATGCTGGTATGAATGATGACTCAATGAGTCGCATTAACACACTCACATTTACATAGACTTACAAGCTTGCAAAGGAGCGCCTCGATCTAATCCCGTTTCTTGTCGACCCTGGCTGGGTGAAGACAGGTGAGTGCTCAAGCGCTCAAGGTCGCACTTTATCAAACCATCTCATGGGTCTACAGATATGGGAGGGAGTAATGCGAGGTTGGAGGTGCATGAAAGCGTGACCGGCATCATACAAGTTGTGAAAAATGTTACAGCCAAAGATGCGGGGCGATTCATAGACTATACAGGACAGACTGTTCCATGGTGACATTCGTGTGTGTATCTCTTATCGTTAAGGTTGAAATGTTTGCATTATGATACGCTACAGCAGCAATGTCGTGTTTGTATGTGTTCACAGTCGATAGTAAAAGGAGGGAATAATTCAACTCACTCGGTCGCTCCCGACATCCAGAGCCTACTGTATACCCCCGCTGTAATGCGACCTCTAGTACTCCGATCGCGGTGTCACTCATTACCAATGCAAGGTAAGTATCAAACGTCTTTAGGCTCGGGCAACCTGTACATGGTGGCTAGATGTCGATTATGTGTATGTAGGAGGAGTAAGCGTAAGGAGTAGTAAAAGACGCGTCCAGCCTCATTTCGTAGAGTATCAACCTTCTTCTGCACGTACATAGAGTATAGATGGATTGCCAAAAGAAAGAAGAAAAAAAAGACACTGTGTACGAAAATGATGTCGGAACTTTCTGAAACATAGTACCACTCCTGGACGTGATACATGTCTCATTCCATATAACACAACACATCCTGGGATCCGACCTAAATTAGAGAACGTTCAGAGACATGTCCAAGCCCTGACACTTGTCATACGAACCCATTACATCCCACAAAAGGAAGCATCGACCTGTTGAACCCCGGCAGTAACCGTACTAGGGACACTAGGGACACCGGGGGTTCCACTGCCTGTCGGCGCATAGAATGCACAATAAGTCAGCGCCCATGGGTCTGCTTCTACAGGGGGGGAATCGACGGTAAGCACGTAGACCGAATTGGCCATGCTACCATTAACGTAGGTGGTCTCCCAGCATGTCCCACACAACATGATTCCGAAAGCTCCGGGAAAAGAATGACATAGGTCATACTAAGTCATACACCACGTGATGTTGGCGGTTTGTTGTGCGAACGCTGGGAGGGCGAGTGCAGCAAGTAGGAAGGAAGACGCTGTAAATTTCATTGTGGACAGGACGTTTGTCTGAGAGCTGAATGGGTTGAAGATTAGAATTTATGGTCCTTTTAACTCGTCCGCCAGCGCTGCTACGAACCCGACCACACCGAATGTTCTGATGACAACAGAGATTTCTACGCGAGGCATGCGGTCAAGGGGATAAATTGACTCAGGTTGACATCATCATGTCCCGGCACTGACGCAGATAGTTATTTGGAATCACGGCGATTCTGGAAGACAAATAACCATGCGCGCAAGGAGTCGGATCGAATAAGGAAGGGTAGTCTCGAACAGGCACTGCATGATGCATTCGAGTGTCTGGAGGGGCAATGATGGAGCAAATCGGCGGCGCGAACATTCTGAGGAACATTCAAACGTACGGCGTATTCCAGGCTAAATTGGTACTGTCGATATACCATTACCGCACAAAAGAAACCCAGGATACAAGACATCCTATGACAAAGACCGAGAACCATTTTCTGACTTCTTTCCACTGGCTATCCCATACATGCATCTCGGCAGTCAGTGTCGTGGGAGAAGTGACTACTGGCAAAGACGGTACTCCTGATTCTGGGGCGAAGGGGAGAGACGTAGAACCGCTCTCATGGTGGCCGATTGGACATGCATCTTCCTGCGATGGGAAAACTTCAGCCTGTGCGACGCCTCCGAAGAAGTCGGTAATAAGTGCTTTGTCCAGCGGACGGTGGAAAAGATCAGAGCCGATGCCTGGATGAGAGTGGATTTTCACCGGGTCATATGAATTGAACTGTTAAGAGTAAGAGTGAACATCGACATCACACAAGTAATAGAGTGGGGATACCAAATCCTGCATAGATGTCTGACTCGTTTTATTGATCCCTTCCATGAATTTGAGGACATAGTGCGTATAGCTGTCGATGACAGAGACGCCAATGTCATTGTCATTCTCATACTGAACCACATTGAGCATTCGTGACCAACAAAGCGCAGAATACTCACGGAGTAAGAATTCTCTCCGATCTCAGAGGACCCAGTGGCAAGAATATTAGGAGAATAAAACTGGGAATACATGGTGTTTGCTTGGCAGGTGTCAATCATGAATAAAATTTCGTTGTATCTGATTCATCATGAGCTTCGAATGCAACAATGCGACGGCAATTCCACCTTTTCTTCTGCCACATTTGTTCGAATGCGTCAGCAATATCAAAGGCACTTATTTCCTCTTGGTCTTGAAATTTGAGAAATTCGTTTCCTCCATGCCCAGTCATGTAGACAAAGATGTTGGAACGGTCATCCGTGAGGAGTCTTTTTGACCGCGGCATAGAGGGATCCACTCGACCTACGATGTATTAAATAGTCGCTAATCAAATTTGGATTATCCATACCTGTCAACAAGCGTATGAAGTTTTCCACAGTTACTTCATATCCACGATAATCCACCTCGATGTTCTCGCCGTACAGATCTAAGCGCCGGCCAGCTTCTGCATAGACGCTACCAGCAAATTTATTCCTGGTATTGCAGGCTACATCATCCGCCAACATGAGGATTATATTCGAATCCGGGATACCAAGACGCTTGACGGTGCGATACCTGACAAGCGCGTCAGGTGGTGTTACTAAATCATATTGGAGAGTGTTACATTCCAAGGGCATTCGCCATATGCTACAGCGTAAAGTTTCAGCAAATACCCTCTGTATTGGTAAAGTCATCTTCACCCTGTAGTTGAACCAGTACCGCGATGCACATACGAGGACTGCCCAATTGTTGGTGTGTCCTGATGTGGAATCGTGTCGTCCAAAGAAGTTAGCTGCGTGCTCGCCGGCAGATGTGCTAGGGCTTGATGTTCCAACCACCAATGTTGTTATACATGCTAACAACAGCAGGCAGGCCTGAAGTAGCTGGAAATGCATGGAGAACCCTGAACTGAAATTCTGAATTCAAGAATGGCAAGCACTATTTCGGCAACTCGGCGGAGGAATGTCTCTTGCGCGGAGTTCCAAAAACAGTGATCAAATTCTTGTCCTTCACTCCCATGAACGGTGAGCACAATTATGCAGAAGAAGAGCTAATGTTGATATTCAGTAGGTCTTGACGCATATGGAGACGACTCGCAAAGTGATTCTGAAGGAAAGGTTGCTTCATCTTCAATGACGGTGGGGATATATCTAAACAATGTAAGAGATTTCTCCTCAGAGCCTCGTGCAATCGTTTCCCTCTTTGTTGGCTGTCGTTCTTCATGAGATAGGATAAGGCGCTGAAGAGTATGTCAAACTCATCCTCAGATGGTACGTATTGAATGCCATGTTACATTTATGTGCCGCGTTGACGACAGAAACGACAGCAAACTCAGCCCGCATGCTACCGAAGTCTCAAGTAATCATTCGTCGGCCTGCGCAGCACAGAAATCACCCTCGTGCCCATGTATCAGATGACATCGCAGACAGTACAGAAAACCTTCAGTCCTTCAGTCCAGCATCTGCGCCTGAAGCATCCCTGACAGAAGATCAAGGAGACACTGGATCTGCGGAGGAGACTGATGAAATTTCTCATCTACGAGAAATATTAGCACCCCCGCAAATACCAGGCGTGATAGACTGGGGGGTTCCGCTAGCGGCTGCGTCTCCTTGCGACCCGGCAATTCAGGTGCGACTGTGATCTAAGAGGTCCTTTGCATTCACGGATATCTTATTTTTCTTCAGACCAAACTAGCACAGTTTCACGCTTTAAAGCAAGATTCTGATCATCCCAAGCATTTTAACGACTCGCTTATGTCCAACCGATCCTTTCGCAATCCCCATTTATATGCTAAGCTGGTTGAATTTGTGGATGTCGATGAACGCACGACGAATTTTCCGAGGGATATTTGGAGTCCAGATGATATGCAGCCCGAATGGTTTGCGGACAGCATCGGTACGTAAACTTAGCTACTCTCATAACAGTCATTCATGCGCTCGCCTCTGGCTCCTCTCCGCACGTGGCTACTTGTTCTACAAATTGTCATATCGTCAACCTTTTCTCATGGTTCTCGGCGATGTATGTGATGCCGGTGTTTCTCCATCAAAGCCGCGTTGCAAAAAGCTCGCTCGGAGCAGGCTGCCTCGTCTCAGTCGAAGCGAACGCAGATAAATTTCACAACTTCCTCGAAGGCACCGCCCCCTAATCCTTATGACAAAGTAGTTTCACGACACAGTAGTAGATTCCACCCTTACTCTCGTCCGCGCTGAACTCAATATGTTCATGGACACCTGTATATTACCACATGCCTGTATATGTCACCTCGCCCTTCAAGCTTCAGCAATGTTCCAGTTTGCATGATTGTTTCCGGCTAAATTTCTCAAGGCATTTTATGTTCTTATGACCAACACTGCTCACGGTTCACAGCATGAAGTAAGGGAGAATGAGGAGGAACGGGGGTGGGAACTTAAATCGCGTCTTTCGCTGTTCTCATTCGCGATCGCTTTGTCCCATCATATCGTGAATCCCTTGTGTATTATGATCGATTGGAATCTAGTTAAGTTCAAGGATAATGACAACGAAAATGGCGAGGACTGGTCTGGTGACTGCAAGAACTCTCGTACTTGCCATCGGCACCCTCAGTCGTCAGAGGATCATCGCTGGCATCTCGCATCTTCTTCTTCGAGCTGGCATTCTTGCTCAGCGGGTGAGCATGTCCTGTATTGATCTCATAGACTCATACGCCGCAAATCTCCGACGGTACTTCCTAAATTTATGTGTCAATGTTGCGAACAGGTTCAAGCCGAGTGGCCACCTACGCAGGAATTTGTGCAAGTTGCGCCCGGAGACCTTCCACGCTGACTTGATTGTTCCTGCGCTCGAGTGGTAGACGCAGTGTCACGTAGAGCAAGGGTATTCAGGCCATTTGGCTGCCAGCTCGGTGAGCCAACGACCCGCGATACCAGCGCGAGGAGAGAGAAAAAGGTATGTGCAAGCTTCATTGAACCTCTGGATCCCAGAAGGGTGAAATGAACCTCACGGAGAGGGCGTGCAGGGACATGAAGATCGGCGTCATCCTGCTTTTATATACTTACACAAGCAGAAGCGAAATGGACCGTGCATGAGTCACAGTTTGCAGCATGACTTACTTAAGGCGAGGGAAGGGTGATAGCAACGATCATCTCGGCCCTCGACTGGATGTTATTAAAGACAAATAAGGTTAAGAACATCATTGGCGGAGGCCGAGTTACGCCGGCTCCAGAATATCACATACTTCATTCATTCAATCATGACACGCACCACTATTACAAGTCACCACAATGTATATCAATATCCACTTCACCGCGCCAAAGCATAATCCACACGCCAATTCCTGTGTTATGTAGAGAAGGGTAATTCAAAATTTCGGCATATTGTCAGAGGATCGAATAGCTCCCTGTTACATAGTGGCCTCAAGTCAGCTTGATCAAACCATATGCTGGTTATAACTTACATATCCGCACTTCGTGATCTCCGCTGCCAGATGCTAGCAGCCGTCCATCCTTGCTAAGATCCACAGTAGTTACTGAGAAGGGAAGGGAGTGTTGAAAGAATATAGAGGCTTGGCAGTTCGACTACATACCTGTGTTTTTATGACCCTGAATCACGAACTGCACCATCCCGGTCTTCAAATCCCACATCCTGACCGTCCCATCACGAGACGCCGATACGATGCGCTGTTCTCTTCCAACTTGGAGTACAGAGGTAGCGAGGACGCAGTCCTGCCGAAAGGTCGTCAGCTGCCAGAAACGAAACGATGTCTTGTCAGACGTTACCGACTTTGTGCCCTCGGAGAGTTCTTCGACACTCTCCGTGTCCAACGCCCATCTCATTCATGTGCCAGTGCTTCACCGTTCGATCCAAGCTTGCGCTCACCAATCCACCCTCCACAAACTGTAAACTATACACTGCGTCTTCATGCCCATCCAGCGTCTCCACCGGCTCCGCACCGCCATCCTCGCTTCCGCCAATCTTCCATATCCGAATAATCCCATCCAGTGAACCTCCTGCCACGAACTTACCAGTTGAGTCGACAGCGATACATGTCAGTGCGAGCTTGGATGAAAGCTTGACACCAGTGGTAAATGGGCGAAGTACACGACAGGCGGCCTCCATCGTTTCATCAAGGATAATCAAGCTAGCATCGAGGTAATCAGAGAATTGGGTCGCGTCCCAGACGCGGATTGTGCAATCCCCGGACGCTGAGAGCAGTGTCTTGTTGTCTGGTGTAAAGTCCAGTGCATATACCTCGCCGTGGTGCCCTTCTAAGGTGTGCACCAGCGTGCGATTCGTGATACTCCAGACCTACATGGAATTGTGATCAGATAATGCAACTTCTTAGTTCAACCCAGCACGTACCCTTATGAGTTTGTCCTCAGAGCCAGCGACAAGGAAATTTCCATCTGGACTAATGCAAACCGTTCGTGCATGATTTGGTTTGTCCGTCTCCCCATTCAGTGTGAACCTGAGCTACAGTTCGGTCCGCGTTGTTTATGAAAGAAGAGAATCGGCGCTCACGTCAACTTCTCCCCGAGATTTAAGTTGTACAATACAACAGCACCCTCGATGCCTACTGCAAACAATGTCCCATCCAAGGAAAACTTCACACTACAAACGACGCTAACTCATCGAAAGTGCATCAGACAAAACCACAAGTCCTCAAAATAAACGCACCTATCATGAACATATCGTGCTGCGAGCTGCACGTCCATCTGGCGTGGCACGCAGGGATTGAAAATGGCAAGCCAATCGCCTCCTTCCTTGACAAAGTCTGCAGGTACTGTGGTGGAGTCCAACTCGTCAGCCATGCGAGGTGCAGATGAATATCACGATTTTTGAAATAGGCGCTTCGGACGACGTGAGTGATCTGGCGGATGCTGTTAAGAAAGACACGAGGAACTAAAATCGAGGAAATGAGATGCAGGGCTTTGTTCTCAGGCAGAGTTCTAAGACGAGTAAGTGAGGTTCTGAGAGCTATGAATTAACGGCAGAATGAGAGTTTTTAACTAGAAGTTCTAGTAGAAGACACTTTACGAACCTCGTGGCCAAACCCTGAACACCCTGCAATTGTTAGATTGAGAATGGAGACCTCAGACCCTTATCTGACGATTCCAAATTCTGCGGTGAATGCGTGAATAGCACTGTGCGGCGTGCGCAACGTCTTCAACACTGGTAACTTTACATATGTGACTTGACACCAAGTTGAATCTAGAACTCTAAGCCAGATTATGACCACGTTTCCTGAAATTTGCTACAAGTGATACTTACTACTACATAATAGAGTGCTCCGAGGTACGTCGGAAACCTAGCGAGTGAGACATTGAAAGACGCGTAACGGTCGAGCTCAGGCAGCCTGATTACCAGGTCACAATTGATCGATGGACATAAGACGACAGTTTCGTGGTAGTAAGTACCATGACCACTAAGTAGTACTGTTTCAGTCGTTTAATTACGGCTGTAATTTTTATCAGCGCACGCCGCAGATGAGTCGACACTATGTCATTACTTACGGTTGTAATACTTAACTGCCGCTATATATTAGCCTAGTCACGGTTGAACTTGGACGCGCATTGCGGCAACGTCGCGGCCCCGTTAAGGTGATTCTCGCTTCAAACTTCGATGACGGCCTTGCCAACCACCATCACAGCATGCAAAACGTCGGGCACACATTGCAGCAAACTTGACAAATAACTTAGCGAACTGGATACACAACCATGCATGGTGGCCCTATATGTATCACCAGACCTCAAGGACCAATACGGAACACCCCACACCCAGCGATTAGTACGTAAAGACCTCTTCAGATCCCATTCAGCCTTGCCGAGCAGAGCCGCGAAGCCTCAGAGCCTACGTGTCCAAGAATCAATCATAGAAGTGGGCCAATCATGCCAGATCATCCCCAGGCTCCTATAAGAATTGCTATATCTTTGGCTAAAATCTCACGGGTAAAATTAGTTGCATCCGCGCTGATAAAAATCTGACCAGTCGGGTTCCGAAGTTAAAGGATGGAGATGGACATTGGAGACTGCCCCAAGGTGCCAGATAAGTCTCACACCTGTATGGGGGTTGATAGCCTTTCAAAATTTCACCGGTGGCCGAACAAACTGTGACCGCAGTGCTAAAACAAGGTACGTGCGAATTTGAAGTCGGACAAAACTCCGGGTTTGATGAGACTGAGTAATCCAGATCAGAAAGTAGAGGCAGCCACTAAGGAAATAGTGCGCCTTAGTGAGATGAGGTGGGAGATGGATGACAATGATGTAATTGGGATGTTGATACCTAGAATCGTCTCATTTGCTGAGCAGTCGGAGATTATGTTGCCTGATGAGAGCTGTGCAATGTGCATCCTGTAAGCACGGAGGCGTTGCGGTGCTGACGAAACCAAACCTGAAGCGCCTAAAATGAACGGGAGGAAGCGGAGGATAAGTAAGTACAAAGATCAGACCTATGCCGCGGTGTTTTAATTGAAGATCGAATGTTTAAACGCACGCCTGTGCCTTAATAGGACATACCGCCGGTACTGTCAAGCGTGGGAAAGGAATCAGAGTATCAGGGTCCAACGCCAGGAATTATTATAAAGGCGATGATCAACACCCATTCTGTGGTTCCCAACCTTCTTCCATGTCCTCCGCGATATACAACGTGAGTACTTTCTTATTCCTCCTCCTCCTCCCTTACCGCAGAACTTGTCACATATCCTTGCCAACATTTATCCTGAGTTTTGGATGGCCCATCCTGCTCCAAGCACCCGCGCTAACCCGCGAGCAAAATCTCTTAGGCCCACTTGGCCACCTTCGTTGCTATGAGCTCTTTTACGCCGTGCACTCGTGCTGACATTTTCTCCTTCAATAGCATAGGAGCCTCCAACCGACAGTTCCTCCTGCCCAAGGCCCAAACCAACATAGTCATGCCAGGCTGAATGAAGCCGTTGATACCATCCGTCAGGAATTCGAAGTTCTATCCTCTGACCTTGGTATCCTTCGCAATCAACGAGACGAGTATGAGTCCAAAGGTGTGCACCTTTTCATCCGAAGCCACTCATCGCTTTTACGTATCACCGCATCATTTTTGTCCATTCAGTCACTTCACAAATAAACGAGTTGAATATCATTCGCCAGTCACTGTATGAGCTAGAATCTCAACATGGCAAGATTCGACAGACATACGAGGACGAATTGAGTCGCCTCCGAGCTGAGCTCCATGCACTTCGCCAAGGTGTGCCAGCAGGTGCTCCTCATCCTCCCGTTGGCCCCGCTCCTGTCGGACCCTCTGGTCCGCCCGCACCTCCACCTTCAGTCCCTGGTGTGCCTCCTGGCCCTGGGTCCTATAACGATCCTTATTACAGTCGAGATCGAGATCGGGACCGTGAGCGGGAGAAAGACCGCGAACGTGCTGATCGTGAACGCGAACGTGAAGTACGGGATCGACAACGTGAGGAACGCGAGCGAGATCGTGAGCGTCCACCCATGGAAAGCGGTCGGGATCAAAAGCGTATCAAGACGGAGCGTATGAAGAGTGACACTCGTCCAGGTAAACCATTTATTTCAAGTTCCGCACTTTCATCGCCCCCTCATCGATACTATGACACGCCTTTTTCTCCCCCATTATCTGCGACAGAGCATTATAGTCCTTCTCTTCAACCCCCGAACCCGAAGCTCCCTCCAGCACCCGGAGCACCCCCCGCCTTGACCACTTTCCAGGGCCCAGGTCTTCCGCCCCCACCCGCCGCTCATGCACCATATCCACCCGGGCCTGGAAATCCGCCTCCTGCTGGCCCAGCAGAACCTCCAGCATCAAGTTCAAGCGTCCTCATGCCCATCAACAACACCCAAAATAGTGGGGGGCAGTTTCCTGATGACCTCGACCCACACAATGTTCCACCCGAACTGAAAAAGGAAGGTAGTGACTGGTTCGCGGTGTTCAATGGCAAAGTCAAGCGTGTGTTGGACGTGTCGCTGGTGCACACACTCATGCATGAGAGGTGCGTGGAATGATCGATTCGATTGAGCATAGCCTCCTGATCGCATCTTTCCGTCTGTTTGCATCTGCACGTGTCATCAATTAGTGTTGTTTGTTGTGTGCGCTTCTCTGCGGACGGCAAGTTCCTCGCCACTGGGTGTAATCGCACAGCACAAATCTACGACACGAAGACGGGCGTAAAAACCTGGTAGGTTGTTGAGCTCCATTAAAGTAGTTCGATCTCATTACCTTGAATCAACAGTGTCCTTGCTGATGAATCTGCTGGAAAGGCAGGCGACCTGTACATCAGGAGTGTTTGTTTTAGCCCCGATGGGAAATTTCTTGCAACAGGCGCTGAAGATAAGCAGATCAGAGTGCGCAAAACCTCAGGGTTTACCAGGCTCTTGTACTGATTACGCCTTACAGATATGGGACATCGCCAAGAAACGCATCCGCAATGTTTTCGACGGACACCAGCAAGAGATTTACTCGCTTGACTTCTCTTTAGATGGCAGGCTCATTGTCTCAGGATCGGGCGATAAGACTGCTCGTATCTGGGATATGGTTGAAGGTTCCTCTAAAGTACTTACGATCAATGACGCCGACCCTGTCAACAATGATGCAGGTGTTACCTCTGTCGCTATCTCACCGAACGGCCAACTCGTCGCAGCTGGCAGCCTTGACACTGTTGTGCGCATCTGGGATGTAGGAACTGGTATGCTCATCGAGCGCCTGCGGGGTCACAGGGACAGTGTCTACAGCGTTGCGTTCACGCCCGATGGGAAGGGGCTCGTAAGTGGCAGCTTGGACAAGACCCTCAAGTACTGGGATGTCAGCGGTCTAGTTGGGAAGCGCAAGGAGCCAGCGGCCAATGGGAAGAAAGATGATAAGGGAAGCCAATGCACCATGAACTTCCTGGGCCACACGGTGAGTCCGCGAAGGTTCCGACGCTGATCCGTTATTCATGTCCTACAGGACTACGTGCTCTCAGTTGCAGTGTCGCATGACGGGCAGTGGGTCGTGTCAGGGTCCAAGGACCGCGGTGTTCAGTTCTGGGACTCGCACAACGCGACGATGCAGTGCATGCTTCAAGGCCACAAGAACTCTGGTACGAATTTTCCAACGATTTCGGTCTGAGAACCTTTTTGATGGAACCTGTTACAGTCATCTCCATCGATTTGAGCCCCGCGGGCAGCATTCTGGCTACGGGCAGTGGTGATTGGCAGGCGCGGATCTGTAGGCCCCTTCTCTTCTCTTACCATGTATGGGTACTAATCATCGTCATCATTGCAGGGAGCTACGGCAACATCTAATTGATGTACAAGAGCAGCGCCCACTTCCATTCTCAGCACGGCAATGCACATATGTACTCGATTTTCTTGCTTTATACGTACCATGCATACCTTTACCCCTCCTGTATTTTTGGTGCTCCCGATTGGGGTTTCCTGTGCTTCTGCTGTGAATGGCTTTTGGATATCTGCATCTCGATATTTTCGTGTAATGTACTTGTTGTTGGCCTTGTTTTCTAATAATTCGAGTTCTAAAAGCAAGGACATAGATGAAAGTGCTCAAGATTGCTTGTCCCCACGGCCTTATGAACAAGAAACGGCTCACCTGTCTTTTGAGCCGTTATTATTTGCCAGTGTTCCAATTAACTACTAGTATATATCCTGGTACAGGACACGAAGGAATGACTGTCTTCCTTCAATCCTACTCACCTGAGGCCAGAAGCCTGATCGATCGATCCGGGATGTCCGCAGCTGCCTGGAATTTCGAAGTACGCGGCCACTTTCGTGGATTCAACTTCGTGCAGACTATTACCGCAATCTAATAATAACCATGCAGTTGACAGGGTTGACTGCGCTGTGTCCAACATTCGAGGACTCTCGAATATTAATGCCTCGCCGGAAGCCTTGGACTCGGACCCATATAAATAACAACAATATCTCATACTTCCAGCCTTCCTCCTAGCTGCCAGTGAGAAACGGGATTCCCCTGACAACGGACTCCCTCTGTATGCTTGCGCCACTCCCTTGTTTTGACCATCCTTCGTAGATATAAAAGCAAGTCTGTCTTTTCTGCAGCTTCGGTGAATTGACCCTCATCCATCATGATCGACCTTTTCCCCTTCGAACTCACAGTTCTCGCTGCGCACTCCGTAGCAGACTTACAGCTATTCGGAATGCTACCCAGGCTGGCCAGCCAGGGTCCTTACCATTCCAAGCCAGATAACAAGTATAAGAACAGGAACATACGACTGCCCTCGAGGAACTCTCTTAAATCTTCCTGCATCGCATGAAAGTTCTACCATAAGTCATCACGATCGGGCGTATGCCTTCCAAACAAAATGCGCTCGATCTGTCAAGTTTCCCATCGTTCATCGTCAATACGGCGGATGACCTCTGCTTGCAAGACTGTCTTCGTCAAATTACCCAGAGGGGAAAGCGCTGACATTGTCATAAATAGGGATGAAAGAGTGGTGAAGACGACAAGACGAGGCGGTATAAATACACGGGGAAGGTGTAGAAATGCATCAAACCAAGGAAGTCATGATGATGCAGAAGCATCTGGTGGCGGTGGTTCACGAAGGGGATTCTCTTGCCGTGCTTGGCCAAGTAACTCGCCCAGACCTTTCTCCGTGACAGCTTTCTGTATCAGAAGAAGATGGATATCAGCATGTCATTCATAGCGGTAACGAGAACCATGGAATATCGAATGCGAGCAATCTAGTGAATTAAAGGTTGCTGCAAAAATCGTTCTCTATAATACAGAAAGAGAGGAGAGACTTACTTGTACGCAATCCTTATATTGCGCCCAGACACTCCCACATTTGCGGTCGTACTCTTCCTTCTTTTGTTTTGAGTACTCAATTCTGTGAGCCTTGGTATTGGCGTTCGCAATAGCTGGTTCTAGGTAGCCCTCAAACCAAGTATTAAAGCATGCGTCATACTCGTGCTTCAGCGGCGTACATTCCGGAGACAACGAGTGGGCCATTAATATTGGGGAGGCCGAGTTGGAAGTCACTGGCAAATAACGTTGGCGTTCGGCATTGATGGGCCGCTTATATAATACTTCTCACCAAATGAATACCAAATGACCTCTGAAGTCACCAAGATTCCTCACTGCGTGCAAGATGGTGCTTGTCCTAATAATCGGTGATTTGCACATCCCACACCGCGCACATGATCTTCCAGCAAAGTTCCGCAAGCTTCTTGTTCCAGGAAAAATTCAGCAAATCCTTTGCACAGGGAACGTCTGTGATCGCGAGACCTACGACTACCTGCGCAGTATTGCAGCGGACGTGTATGTTGTCCGAGGGGACTTTGATGAGGTGCATTCTGATTATCTTGTATTTGGATCGAGGTAGAGTTATTACTGACCTGCAGACGACCTAGAGTGCGAGCTTTCCACCGTCCACGACCATAGTCCATACCCCAATACGGATCGGAGTGATTCATGGACATCAATGTGTGCCAACCGGCGACCTCGATGCACTCAGTGCAATAGCACGGCAAATGGATGTAGATGTGCTCGTTTCAGGGCATACACATACGTGTGTTGACTCCGCAGACTATCTCATAGTTCGCATTCTGATGTGGTTTAAATAAGCTTCCAAGCAATCGCATATGGTGGCCGTTTCTTTGTGAACCCTGGGTCTGCGACTGGCGCATGGACAGGCTTGTACGATGGGTACGGCCTTCGCGTCATTTCGTCTGCCATATACTTGCTTACGGAAATCATATCTTATAGTGAAACAACTCCGTCCTTTGCACTGATGGACATTCAAGGCGCTGTTGTTGTCACGTATGTATATCAGCTCGTAGAGGGCGAAGTCCGTGTCGAGAAAATCGAGTACCGGAAGGAGGTGGACGCTGCCAAACCGACCCAACCACAGTTGTCAACATCAATCCCCCAAAGTGGTGCAGTGCCACAGAATATACCGAGCAGTCCCCAGACAGGGCAAACATTTTGGTGAGCAGGGGCCGGGGGCGTGTAGGGTATTTCTTGTGCTACTGTGTAGTTCTTATGTACCTTCTACTCACCTATCGTGTACTTCTATATGGACAGAATTTTGCTGTGAATAGGAAGGGTTTTGTCCACCACATAGCGAACGTCTATTAGGGCGCGGCAGATAGCATGTCCATCGTGTAGGTTTGGGGTACAGTGTCGAGAATGGCTCAGGTTCACGTAGGTTGGGAACGTGAATGTGTATCAAGCGAAAGCAGTAAACTCTGGCAACTATTTCACTACTTCTTCGTCTTCTTGCTCTCTACGAAAAGTACGCGAGCTTTAACTGAAATGAACCAGGTCAGCACATATGGGCACAAACGCCTGGACACTATTGCCAACCTTTAGGATCATATTTGACAGCGGCAAGCTTTGCACCCTGCCTTGGCCGCTGTGTAGTGTAGAAGAAACCCGTTTGTGCAGCGGAAATCAAGCGGACGATGATTGTTCTGGCAGTAAAACAGGTTCAAAAAAAGATATAAAACATTGTCAGTCAGAAAGGATGGAATGTGAAGGCCACATACCGTGCTTTGGCTTTTCCTGCCATCTCTTCACCGCGTTGCCACTGCGCCCTCGTCGTTTGACGAAGACGTCGAGAAAGTTGGAGGATAAAACAGACACGTGACCCCTCTCTGGGGGGTCCAAATATTCGGCATGCTCGCCGCCATCATCAGTACCTTCTTCGAGCAGGTCCCATGTCGTAGACACATCCTAGGCCTGTGGCCTGAAGTTTTGCCCTCGATAAATGATCGATACAAGCAGAAATACACGATTGATCAAGGCATGAAAGAAATTAGATTAGGTTACATTGTAATGCAAGGTACGTATAAATGTATGCACGAAGACGGGGAAAAGGGGATGATGATCAGTAGACTAGTACACATAGGGTGAAAGAAGAGCGCTGGGCTCCGTGGTTTGTATCTCGCTTCGGATGAGAGTCTCGTGTCGGAATGGTGTACATTTCTTCGTTTGTGCAGGAGGGCTTTCACACCGAGGGAGGTCAACCCCCAAGGTGTCTTCGGTAGGCTCGGAAATGAATGCGTGAGCATTTGGCTCATCGAGCATGCAAGTCTGTGATAGGGCGCGACGCGGAGTCGAAGCGGCGTGCTGCTTTACAGTTTGTTTCAGGCTTGTGCGCCTGACTTGAAGACGACCATCCGCATCAAAGGAATAGCACTCTTCTGTTGCTTCTATGCGCTTGATTGTGCCTAGGAACCGCTTTGGAGATCCTGCATCCGTGAATGGAATATTGCTGGACGCTGGCGACGACATATCCGAGTCAGGGCTAAAGGGACGAGGTCCATCGAAGATTGAGGTCGTAACGGAGCTTAAGCTACTAGATGACATATTGGAAACGCCCGAAGCATATTTGGAGAGGGTAAAATAATCGGGTTGTGATAACGCAGTCTGGATGGGAGGTGTTTGCGGGCGGGGTTTAATTCTGCCCACAGTAGATCCTTCATCGCAAAGTTGCTTGATAACAACCGTATCAAGCTCTTTGGATAGGACGTGGGCGCAGCCGCGGAGGGCGGTGGCTACATCAGTGTCAGGCAGGCAGGTGATCAGGAATTTGAAGCTAGGTGGGAGATGTTGCGCCTTCTCCTTTAGGACATAGAGTACGTCCTCACGTGAATGTGCATTACCACATGCGTCGAGGGCGTCAATTACAACGAGCACGGGACCAAAGCTCGTCAACTGTTGAGCCGGTGCGAGGATAAAATCGAACTGCGTGGGAATATGTGGGGAAGAGCACATTGCTTTTCGTTTCACCTTGTCACTGAGACAAGCCATAAACTCCGGGTCGTGATCTGCAAGGTCGCGAGCGATCGTGCTAAAGAGATTGGTGGGCTGTTGTTGAGTTTGACGTGTTCTGTCAAGACAGTATGACGATCCTAGACGAGATATGTCGTCGAATCGGCGAGCCACGAGATGTGCAGCTGCGCTAGTCTCGGATCCGCAAGGCCCGATCAGCAGGTAGATTGCGGGACTGCTCTGGTCATTCACCCAGTCCGAAATTTCCATGAGAAGATCTTCCTGCACTGGTATATTATCGTAACCTTTTTGTGCGTGGTACGAAGCACCAGTAGCGTAAGGCAGTGCGTTAAGATCTACTTTTACAACTGATTTCGATGAGTAACGCTATTCCCACAGAAAGCTGAACTTACTTACCGAGGTCTTTCAAGGCGTCATGGATGTGACAAACAGCCAGTTGGGTATTGAGAACAACTTTTTGCTCCAGAGCCACCATGATCTCCCTGAAGGCAGTTTCGTAAGTCAGGAGTGTTGCATCGATGTTGGAGAACACATTGGTGATAGAATGCTTCGCTGGATAACCGTTAATTCGGGAAATGCATTGTGCTTGTTCTCGATGACTTACATCCACTTTTATGCAAGGCATAATCACGGATAAAGTACGCACACTCTATGGTTTGACGAGCGAGTAAAGTTATGGTCTCCTGTTGATCTTGAAAGCGATACAACTCTTTGGCGTCCGATACTAAATTATAAGTGTCACACATGGTGGATGCTAACTTTCGAATGCTCTCATCACGAGCGTGTTGCCGTCGTATAATCTACACATTCGATGAGTTTGCAAACAAGGATTATGGTGAGAATACAAACCTCGTAGCCTGCAGTCAGGACCATGAATGCCATCTTGGTGTATGGGTGAGCCTATCACACGGTCAATCGATCAACCCGCTGCAAGATGGCTAAGACATGCCCATACCTCTGAGAAAGTGCGCCCTATTTTAACAAAAGTATCGATCCGTGATAGGAGCGGCTCAAATACGTTTACTGTGTTATCAAGGAAAGTTTGTCCGGCTTGCACGGAGAAGAACTGAGTGACCGCTTGCACTTGCGCAACACTACCCACTGCGGTGGATGCCATCGTTCCAACAGCAACAAGGGCACTGTTTGGATGCTGCTGTGAGCTGGGATCCGTAGACTGTGTCGATATTGCTCCAACAACAGCAGTGACATCGCCTACAGTCTGCTGTGTGATAAGATCCCTAGACTGTGTCGATGTTGCTCCAACATCAACAATAACATCGTGTGCATTCTGCTGTGTGATAAGATCCCTCGACTGTGTCGATGTTGCTCCAACAGTAACAATGGCATCACCTGCATACTGCTGTGTGTTAAGATCCCTAGACTGTGTCGATGTTGCTCCAATAGTAACAATGGCATCGCCTGTACGCTGCTGTGGGATAGGATTACTAGGCTGCGTCGACACCGAACACATCGAACCTCCCCTGTATCCATAGGAGGACGGACGTGGCCTGATCTGAAATGAAAGCTTCGTCTCTAGATTTCTTTTGCTTTGGTTGTCGAAAGTAAAGAGTTGCCCATCATAGCCTGCACAGAGAGTTAAGCAATGTCAAACGACGCCAAGATGTTGATGCCCTACGTCCAGAGCCCTGCATAAATGTACTGATTGGATCGGTCACCATTCCAATGTACTCGTCGGTCGATCCTCGAGCATAGATTTGAAGTGATAAAACGGCTGTATGGGGAACATGGCTAATTCTAGTTAACAATAACGGTCAATGGATGAGAAGAACTAGCTCACAACACGTATTTATCATCCCAGCATGTCGACCCATTGTGCTGTGTTTTCGGGCTGGTTGTTCGAGTTTGCGACTCGACTCCCAGCTGGACGAAAAACCGGTCATTGAATGCGACCAGTCCGATCTTCGGTAGATGAGTCAAGCGAACATCTGCAATCAATGAAGACAAGCTTAAGTTCGGAACTTGATGTACTTGCCTGAGATCTCCACAGAAGTTGCAGTCGGTATTTCGTCCGTGATATTGCCATGTTCCGGTTCAGGATCGACATCCGGATCCCGTAAACCACCTATAGCAGTTGATGTCGAGGATATGATTTGAAACTCGATGCTCGGAGGAAGTTCATGCTCTTTTCCAACCTGATTGACGTCTGAAAGCTGTTCCTTGATAGCTGTAATATGTGGATGAGTGACTGATGACCAACAAAATAAATCGACTGACAACGACGCCGCAGCAAGGACTCTACATTATCGCTGATTCCATACACGAATTGATCCTTGTGAACACGGCGATGCGCGAAGATCTTCAGTTGAATGCGAGAGTCCTTTCGGTAGTTACTTGGCCATATGTTCAGTATAAATAAGAAATAAGCAAAGGGCTGAGCTCACCATGAATACTCATTCCTCCATCGTAATGAATGTCCTCTTCGTACATCCGTGATACAGGCTACCTTGTCGTCTACCTCAATCTGCACGAAAAAATGATCATCCAGGGATACGAGTTTAATCTTTGGAAGGTGGTGGACGATGATATCTGAAAGGTGAATATGAGCTTTCAAGAGAAGAGGCCTGTTACTTTGTTGTGCTTACTAGAAATACGTAGCTGCTGGGCCGTTGCCGATTCCGCGGCAGCCTCTTCAGGAGGAAGAATTTTTTTCGTGATTCCACATATCAGGGTCGTGCGTTCCAGATCGCTATTGTGCCTAGGGTTATACCACCCCTTGAAGAGCACTGCACGAGACGCTCAGCTGTGAGCTCATGGAAGAAAGGAACAAAACCGTACTGTGCTCAGGACATGTTACCAGCGTGTCGACACATTTTCCCACCTCACCTATGAACTCATGTTCGTGAACGTAGCGCCGGGCATAGAGTCGAAATGAGAGTTTAGATGACTTGCGCACATTGCTAAAAAGAGGTTTGGAACACGTTTGGAACATATGGACTTAAGTACATACAAGGTGAACTTTTCTTGCCAGGATAGAGAGCCACGGCTTGCTACGCTTGTTTCTTTCATCTTGCCGTCTGCAATGATCTGAAGCCAAAAACGATCGTCAAGCGAGTTCCAACCAACTTTGGGGATGTTGTGCATTTCAATGTCTGTAAAAATATTTCAGCGTTAAGGATTAATGTTGGGAATGAAGATCGTACTGGAAATTTCAATACTGTAATATTCGGGGAGTGATTGACTATCACGGTGTCAGCCAGTGCTGATGGTGGGTAGAAGGCAAATATTACCTGTCATAGTCGCTCTGGCAATCGGAACCGTCGAAGTGAGAATAGTTGGAACTCTTTGGAGAAGGTGAATCGGTGTCAGAGAGAGTTCTTCAAGTTCGCGACAATTAGTACTATTTATGACCAGATGCTGCAGTGAACACACTCGGTATCTTCCATAGAAGAAGGGGACGCTGTTTGCATAATGGACTTGACTGAGTGTCGCACACACGCGAACCGGTATCGGGAGGAAGTTCGTGCAATGTGTCAAGAGGACCGGACAGAACAAGGACAAGGAAAATGGCACAGCAGTAATCGCAGCTTTAATCGCCTCTTTACGCCTGCCGTGGGGATGGAATCCAGTGGAACCCATGATCAAAGATGCATGCATGGCTGGAAAGCGCCTGTCGTAGATTAGAATCTTATGCATGGCACCCATTTTCAGTTTAGTGAAAACATGAGGTATACCAGAGGCGTGCTCCTCAGCGCTTAGACCCTGAATTTGCAAACGGGGAGTCGGACGGAATAAAGCGGTACGCACGTAGACGGGAACAAGTAGTGATCTGGACTCTGCAGTTGGAAGAAACTTGATCGATCGCTCTGAACGTTGGCCTCGAGGCCATGGAAGTCGGACCAATACATACGAAAGGAGTTATTCAGTCACAAAGAGCTGTGAAGCCGCAAAACATGGCATCATGTATAGCAAGAAGTCACCTAAGGACTGCAGGCTTGCTTTAATGTCTAATGGGTCACTGCATAGCTAGCCTGTATGTCAGTCACTATCAGCTTCCAATTGGCAAAGAACAAACCAGTCCAGCTACTTAGAGAAGTGAATATTAATTTGCTAATTCCAAAAATGGAGTTAACTGCGCAGTCTCCGCTTGAAAGGGTGATATGTAGTGAATAACTTATTTACACGGTTGCAACGACGAATTGCAAGATGTCACAGTGGGGGTATGGTGGTCAGCAGAGTGGTTTTCATCCCGGAGGAATCGGTGGAGGCTTCATTCCACAGCAGCCTACTGGTTTTCCAGGTCCGGGTCCTCGTCCCCAGCAGGGTTTCCAGCAGCCTCAGCAGACCGGTTTCCACCCGGGCTTCCAGCAGCCTCAACAGACCGGCTTCCAGCAGCCTCAACAGTCTGGCTTCCAGCAACCTCAACAGACCGGCTTCCCTGGCACAGGTCCTTCAGGACCAGGTTTCTTACAAGCCCAACCTACTGGTTTCCCAGGTGCGGCTAGTTTTGCGCAGCAGTCTCGTCCACCCCCTCCGCCAGTTCCACCAATCCCAAGTCAATTCCAACAGCAGCCTCAATTAAACCAACAGACCGGCTTCTTAAATCCTCAGGGAAATCGGTTCGGAGGCCCTTCTCCTTCAGGATTCACTGGAAGCCCAGGCATCGCTCCTCAGCCGACTGGCTTCCCAGGTCGCGCTCTTGCCCCACTGGTTCCTCAAGTAACTGGTTATGTCGACCCGCGACTGCAGATGATGTCCAGCTCCTTCATGCCTGCCAACGTTTCTGCCCCGTATGGTGCTGGAGGTATCCCTCAGCTTTCTGCCCCTGCCCAGCAACAGTTGGGCGGTCTGTCTTTGCAGCAATCCTTCCAGCAACATAATCAGACCAGAGGCATAGGCTCTGCACCCAAAGTTCCCTGGGCACTTTCCAAGTCTGAGAAGAAGCAATACGATCAAATATTCAGAGCCTGGGATGCCCAAGGCACCGGCTTTGTCAGTGGTCAGACTGCACTCGAGGTCTTCGGCCAGAGTGGCATCGATAAGAATGATTTGGCTCGCATCTGGTGATTACACAGATTGTTTCATCTCATCTCAAGTCTCTAATCTTTGACTAAGGACTCTTGCTGATGCTGATAACCGTGGAAAGCTGAATCTTGCCGAGTTCCACGTCGCAATGGGTTTGATCTACCGTAGTACGTCCTTTACATTTCCTCATCTATCCTGGACGCCGCTGACGCAACACTAGAACTGAATGGAAATGACATACCTGATCAACTTCCTCCTGAACTTGTCCCTCCTTCATCCCGAGATCTCGATACATCTGTCAACTTCCTTAAGGATATTCTCAAGAACGATACACGTGCTCGCTCTCCATCGGGTCTCGACACCCCAGTATCACGTCTCAGGGAACGCTCTTTCAATTCTACATCTGCA
The DNA here is from genome assembly GCA_002995055.1 of Rhizopogon rudus. Classification (NCBI taxonomy): domain Eukaryota; kingdom Fungi; phylum Basidiomycota; class Agaricomycetes; order Boletales; family Rhizopogonaceae; genus Rhizopogon; species Rhizopogon rudus. The sequence goes on along the minus strand of PVYE01000340.1, from coordinate 19,400 downwards.
CCAGGTGCTGGCGGCCGAAAAGATGCCACAGTCTACAAGCACACCGACGCGGAGCCTCCTGGCGGGTTCTACCAGCCCCGTAGCAGGCACATTGATCGCAGCACTGTGCGCTCACGAAATGACGACAATAGCCCTGCCGCAGATATCTCTGACCTGAAGCGGCAGCTCGCCAACACGCAGAAGATGCTCGATGAAAGCGCACAGGCGGATGCTGGTGATGATGATCTCGATCGCGAGATGAACGACCTGCGGTACCGCATTAAGCGGCTCCAAGACGATCTAGAGTACGTATCCCGCGGACCGAGGAGCGCGAGCAAAGATGAGGAGCGTAGGAGACTGGAAAGAGAGCTTTTGCAGCTCATGCACGAGCGTGTGCCTGAGCTGGAGCGCAAGATTGAGGACCGCCAAGTGAAGAAAGAAAGGGAAAAACGGGAGTACGCGAGAGACCGGGATCGGAGGAATGACAGATCTGGTCGGTTTGATGATACGGAGGGAGGGTATTCGCCTTCCTCACGCCATAGGGATGACGATCGCGATAGACCTTATTCTCGCGGTGGCTCACGGTACGATAGGGTTGACCGAGACTATGACAGGGATAGGTCGTACCGCGACCGTGGTGATGATCGTGATAATGATCGTGGTCTGTCTGCGGCATCGCGTACTCCCCCTCCGCCGCCCCCTGCTGCTCCAACAAACAACATTTTGCAACCACCGCCACCGCCACCAGCCCCCAGTCGCTCGCCTGCCCCAGGGACGAAGAACATGACACCTGAAGAACGCAAAGCATTTATTCAAGCAGAAGCCAGGAAGCGTCTCGAAGCGCGTATGCAAGCTCTGGGCGTATCTACGCCATCCTCGACGACGTCACCCACCTTGGATGTCACCGTTGAAGACAGACTCGCCCAGGAGAAAAAGGAAGCGGAGGAAAAAGCCAGGGAAGCTGAGAGGCACGCCGAAGAGCGCGAGAGGCTTAGAAGAGAGCGGCTTGAAAGCGAGAAGGCCTTGAAGGAAGGCAAAGCGATCCCTCAGCCCACGCCGACCACGCCGACACCAACTACCACCGCCCCACCTCCTGCCCCGGCACCCAAGGCTGCGCCTCCTGCCCCAAAACCCCGTCCGCCAGCACCACCTCCACCAAAGAAGGGCTTGGCTCTTCGCTCACCTGTAGCTTCACATCCTACACCCACGCCCACTCCTCCAGTACTGACCCCTGTGCGTACTGCTGTTCCCCTACCAGCTCCTGCGGTTCCTCCACCACTACCTGCTGAACGCGAAGAGGACCCGGAGGACACAGCCCTTAAAGCCCGTGAAGAAGCCCTCCGTAAGAAACGGGAGGAACGCGCTGCCCTTCTTCGCAAGCTTGAGGAAGAGGAGGAAGAGGCACGTCGCGCTGAAGAAGTTTATCAGGCACGTAGACAGCAATTCTTGGCTGCTAAACCCATTACGTCCCCTGTCACGTCTCCTGCGTCCTTATCTCCTGTTCCCCCACCGCCGCCACCCGCACCTATTCCAGCATTACCAGAGCCTGAACCTGAGCATGAGGAAACGGTAGCTCTGCCACCACCGCCACCACCGCCTCCTGCACCTCCAGCAGGAACGCCCGCAGATAAATCAAGTACTAATCCTTTCAGTCGAATGATGAAGGAGGGTGGAGCATCAACTACTTCGACCCCTGCAGTATCGAGCAGCGGCAGCAGCAACCCCTTCTTCCGTAGTCAAACCGCGCCCCCACCTACTGCCCCGGCGCCCCCCAAGAGTCCCGCGCCTCCTGCAGTGAAGACCACTTACAATACAGCTGGAGGGGATAGCGATGATGATTGGGATGATGTTAAGGAGAATGAAGAAAGTGACAGCAGTGATGAGGAATTGGGCTCGCGGGACACGCGCATGGGCTTGGCGCAGCAGCTCTTTGGGGGTTTGTTACCTTCACGACCGCAGTCTGCGGGGCCTGCTCCTCAGTCTCCCAGAAGCCCTGCACCTCATGCTCCCCCACCACCACCTTCTGCGCCTCCTGCACCCCCTGCACCCCCAGCTGCGCCCCCGCCACCATCTGCTCCCTCTGCACCCCCGCCACCAACAGGCAACATCGTCGCCCCGGCCCCAACAGGCGATCGAAATGCCCTCCTGAGCGCTATTCAAAGCGGAGCAAGATTGAGGAAAGCTGTCACCCACGACCGCAGTGGCGCGGCAAGCTCGGGCAAAGTTATCGGCGACGTTAGTCCTCCTGCTCACGTCAACGCTGCGCCTCGTCCATCGTCGCCTCCAGCACCATTCGTACACCCTCCAACCCCGGAGTCCGTCCCTGAGGCACCACCGATGAGCCATGGATCAACTACAGGACACAGTAAGAGGGAATCGGTTGATTGGTATACTGGCCTTGCTGCTGACCAAGGCGCTGTGCATCACTTGCCAGCTACTATTGAAGAGGACGAGGAGCCTGCTGAACAGGAATCCGTGGTGCCGCAGATCGAAGTATCGGAAGCTACATCTGATTTGATGGATGACATCGACAGAACTACCGGTGAGTGGCCATGGTGTAGAGAGGGAATTATGAGCTGATGGTTCGGCAGAACTCCGCGTGCGGTCACTATACCCATACGAGGGACAAAGACCCGATGATCTTAGTATGCTTGGTGTTGACATTTCATTTCGATGTCGCTGACTATTCGGTTCATTAGGTTTTGTTGAGAACCTCGTCATTACCGCTCACCCGTCGAAGTCAGGGGGCGATTGGTGGTACGGCACAGTCGTGAAGAACGGGAAATCGGGCTTCTTCCCCAAAACATATGTGCAGACGGTAGAACCAGGTTCGTGAACTCGAATAATTTTTTTCATACCATTTATTAATCATGCCCGGGTAGTGAAAGCAAACGCGATCTATTCATACGCAGGGGGCAATGCGGATGAGCTTCCCTTCGCTGAAGGCGATGAACTCTCTATCATAGATAGGAGTGAAGCAGATTGGTGGAAAGCTGAACGGGACGGTGTGGTGTTCATCGTGCCAGCGGCGTACTTGGAGATAGTAGAGGGTTCGTGGATTTTGCCGCCTCCCCCTTGAGTTTTCCTCTTAACCTTGATCGACGTTGGCAACTAGACTAAAATCTGTTCTTTTGCTCTCTTTTACATGTACCATTATGGAAATACCATCTGGTTTGTTTACAGGCGCGAGAGGTCCTCAAGTCGGGAATATGGCTTCTTCGCGTGAGAGGACACCTGACGTTGACAATGTTGATGGTGACGTATCGCAAACCCACGATGAGACAGGCGGTGGATCGGGTGAAGCACCTTCTGAAGCGGATGAGGAGTATTTCTCATTGGATGACGACTCAGAGGGATCTGCAAATGAGGAGGATGAGGTCACGAGAGAGTCGGAACGACAACGAGTGTTTGAAGCGGCGGGGCTGATTGTAGCGAATGTGGTGGAGCCGACTGATCCGCCGGTGAAGAAGCGGCGAGCGCCACCCGCCACCCCTGAGCGAATTCCCATAGAATCCCTGGTGACTTCTTCGAAGGAACTTCCACCGGTGCCAACTCTGGATTTGACAGATACTGAATTTGATTCGACTTCTCACATCGAAGACGCCTTTGATAGATACGCGACTTTCAAGAAGACGAATGGAATATTCAGCAACAGGATGTCCGTCTCCTCCTTCGACACTTTTCCTACTTCTCCTACCTCTCCACCCCGCTCCCCTGCCGTCTCATTGACGCCTAGTATCAACCATAGAGATGGTGAGACTCGCGCCTCCCAGTTTTTGAGCTTTTTGGGCAGACATACAACGAGGTCCACCACCCCTGAACCGGACAGGAAATCACTCGTCATATCTGGTCCAATTTTGAATTCACCTGCTGGTGACACTGGTCCGAATACAGATGATAGTCCAAGTTTTGGAACAGTACGTGCACACTTCTTTTATTCTCGCTGGCCATTCTGTTGAAGCGAATAGTCGTGGGCGAGCTTAGTGGACAAGTCAGCACTCGAGGGCATCCCTAAGGTCGAACGGCGGCGGCAGGAGGTAGGTCAAATGTACTTCCTCTGTCCCTCGGCTCACACTCTGCAGGCCATATTTGAGCTTATTTCCACTGAAGCCGACTATGTCCGCGATCTGCAGCTCATCGTCAGAGTATGGTCCCCTGTCATCGCTGCGTCCAGCCCTGTTATTCACCTTCTCACAGCTGTTCTACTCTCAACTTATTGGCGCGCTTGAAGAGAAGGCATCGACTGTTATATTCGCCAATATTGAAGATATACTACTCACTAATACTGTACCTTCTCTGTACTCTCGTTTTTTGATTGCCACTGACATCATTGTAGACTTTCCTCTCTGTCCTCGAAGAACGCCAGAGAGACTGTCGCCTCTATATCGACCACATTGGCGACGTTCTGATGACACACATACCTAATATGCATCTTTATTCGGTATGTGATTCATATACTATCCGCGCCGTTGGTATTCACCTTCTTTGTTGTAGTCGTATTGTGTCAACCAATCTAATGCTGCTAAGATTCTTCAATCGATGAGAGACAGCGATCCTAACCTTGCCGCTCAGCTCCAGGTATGCAACTTGGACTTTGTCCAGATGCTTACTGACAAGTCTCTTAGCGCCTCCGTGATGATCCGTCAGCCAGAAATCTTGATCTATCTCATTACCTCCTCGTCCCCAGTCCGTTCAATCGCTGCATACAGATTGTCTCCAAGTTAACCTTCTATTTCCCAGTGCAACGACTCACTCGATACCCTCTCCTCATCCGCCAAATCCTTCAATACACAGACCCTCCGCCAACAACCAATACAAACCCACCAACAATCTCCCTAGAGCTCCCAGGTGATGTAGACGAACGGAGAAACATCAACGCAGCTTTGGACGCAGCAGAAAAAATTCTGCAACACGTGAATGAGGCGATACGAGAGCAAGAAGGGAGGGAAAGGCTGGGAGTGATAAGCAAGGATCTGTGGATCGGACAGGGGTGCGTAGTTTCGTTCTCCTGACTCTGCTGAGTTAACTTGTTCCCCAGTCGTCTTGATCTCACAGCGCCAACGCGTCACTTGGGACCACGCCACCTTTTGAAGGAAGGAGTGATGAGCAAAGCAAAAAGTGGACGCAAACTCCGCCTGTTCCTATGTAGTGACATACTCGTATTGACAGATGAAGTGGGAAGGGGCTTATATCGCGTCGTGAGTGTTTTTCTCCAACACCGGGTTTATAGCTGAGTACTGACTTGTACGACAGCCCATACCTCTCAACGAAGTACAAATAAAAGAGCCAAGAACAGAGCGAGGTTTGTTACATTTCTGCCTATCACGACCTTAAATTTACATTTTGTGGTAGATGATGCTCTACTTCGCCTGCACCTTGCTTACCCACGAGGTGGTGATACCGTTATTCTGCGAGCAGCCTCGATCAAAGAGTCTCTAGCCTGGAAAGAGGCGATCGAGCGTGCTAGCCGAAGAGCTAAGGAGGGAGAGCGAAGAGCTGCAAAAGCTCGGTATGTAACACCAAGAGCGGACCTATAATTATCATAGCTTATACACATTCGTTTCATTTCCTTTACCGTCCCAAACCGAGGACTGACATTGATATAGGGCACCTGTAGACGATAAGTCCTATTGTTCTTGTACGCAGAGATAATATTTATGATCAGAAAAATCTACATTTGCGCCATCATGCATCATGTGTCACTAGAATGTATATACACATACCCTCATGATGCAAACAACTGCGTGCATAGTGTCTGGGAAGGTATTAGTAACATATCAGTATACTTCGTTACCATCGAATAACCGAAATCACAAGGACCACACGGACGCAGCAGCAACTGACGGCCTGGATATCCATGGAGGTTGATGTCCTCTGTGGCCAATCCAAGGTTGATCCCAGTCAACTCCCAAACGGCCACAGAGGACAAGAACCGGTTCTGGTTCTTGCCTCTGTGAAATCAACGTATCACTACTCATCTTTGTTTAGGTCTTGATTCTTCTTTCATCGGCGTCCTCGTTTGTTCGGGTGTTCGACAATTGAGGCGCCGACGACACACCGGGACTTGGCAGTGGATACGAATACTGGAACGTCGACCAACCTTTCTTCAACCTCAACCCGGAGGGCATCATTGGTTACAAAGAACGGTGGGCCACAGCTCCATGTCCGGAGCCACCGCAGAGTCCTGACGTGGCGTCAGCGACTGAGGGGCGATGCTGGCGGGACGAGGGTCGATAGTGGGGCGGCGAGGGGATGGGGGCGAGGGATATGGATGAAGGACGATGGTGGAACGCGGGAACCTGAGCGTGGACAATGTGAGTTGTTAGGCATGTACGAAGTTGGCTAGGATGCGACATGCCTGTAGGGTATATGTCAGGGACTGGGTGAGCCATCTGATCCACGGACAGCGTGAACGAAACACACCTTGTTGCGGCGGGCGGGAAGGTGGGATACAAGTGACGGGAGGAACGAGAGTATCAGTACAATGCCATGTACAGTTGGATGCCACATAGTACCTTGCTCTAATCATGGCAATGTCGGGTCGTGCAAAGCGGAAAGAGGAAGATGGGAGAAGAGAAGAAAGAGAGGATGAAGAGGTAATGCACCACCGAGGAAGTTTATATACCAGATCAGTCTGAGTGCGGCTGACATTGAGACAAAGGGGTAAATTTACCAAATAAGGAAGTAACCTGGTTAGCCACTTGTCACGCTACGCCTAGCTCGTTGCGTTCTTCCCTTCCTCATGAGTATAGACTCGTACAACCTAAGCCTCCACCTACCTGCGACCTTAGGGTTACTGTGATGCCGCACCATTGACGCGCTCGGTTGTACGCATTGATCAGGCCATATGTAATTCATGCATTACTCTGGCGGGTTAGTAGTGAGAAGAAGTTGGAACAAATACAAGATCTACATAGTGGTATCAGAGATGTAGAAGACACTAAATAGACATGCTGTAATCAGTGGACAAAAGTGGGTGGTACATAACTCGCCATTTTTCAGGTAGGCCATATACCCGACGACTAACGAGAACGATCTACTTTCATCCCCATGGACCTGTCCTAGGCGGACAATATTATGGCGCGAGGTCCGGACATTTCCGCCTCGTCAACCTGCGTAGGGTGGAGGGAGGTCACTGAGACTATATATGGATCCAGCCGTCAATGGTAAATCACCCGCGGGCGCCACTGACGCGATGTCTAGTGACAGACTCCTTTGTTGATGATCATGCTGCTCGACAGTCCAGCTCTCGAAATTCTGCGATTTGATTCTCCTGATGTGCCGGCCTCGCTCGGAGACTTCCACGGTGGTGCTAACCATTTGTAGAACTTCTACAACAGACTTCAAAGGTCGTGGCTCCTCGTGAATACTGATACTCGAAGGGAAGGATCCCGAGAACGAATATCCAGTATTGTCCTGTGCAGAAAACAAAGTTGAAGAGTCCGAACTGTTCAGTGTTGAAGTGGAAGTACGCGGAGCAATTCTGCACGACAAATGCTCCTGCACAACGTGAGATTTTCCCCCGAAAACAGTGTGAACGTCTTCATTTGGCCGGTAAGTGACCAAGAACTTGAAGTTAAGAGGAAGTTCTGCTCCTTTCTCAGCGAGCACCTTCAGGAGGCCTTCAACAGCTGACTTGCTGCCACTGTATTCCAACCCATCGATTACTACCAGCACAGGACCGTGGCACGTCATTTGTTTCGCAGGAGCGAGGATAAATGAAGTAAACTGAGTGAGTGGGTCGTCTGTTTCGCGTAATGTGCGGTCGTCTTTCACGATATCCCAGAGAGCCTTCATATATTGAGGGTCATGATGAGCTAGGTCGAATGCAATTGTACTGAACAGATTCGTGGCATTTCTCTTGTCTTGGGCGGCACACGAAAAGAAGTACGATGAACCCAGACGTCGGATGGGGTCAAACTGGCACGCAATGGTGTGTGCGATAGTGGATTTTTCGGATTCCTGGGTACCTAGCAGGAGAAAAACCTGCGGTCCAGTATCTTGATTAACCCATGAGGCTATCGACTCTACAATATCGATCATCGAGGGCACGATTCCGACTTCGTGTGATTTCTGTGATTTATACGAAGCGCCGACTGCATAGTGCATGTCCTTGAGATCGGTTTTCGCGGCTAGTAGACAATGAGCACGTGCTAAGAGATATGGAATGTAAAATTATTACCATGGTCAAGCATCAGATCATGAAGACGGACGACGTAGAGCTGTGTTTGAATCGCGGTCTGATGGTGAAAGGCATTATTAAGTTCCTTGAATTTTGCTTCGTATCCTTGGATCTTGGCGTCGATATTGAACCACGCGTTCGAAATACTGTTTCTCCCTTTATCCAGGAAAGTCGTAAGAGTGCGTATTTATAGGAGGCTGCAAGACTTACATCCTCTCTTGCTTTTCATGTATTCACGGATAAAGTACGAGCACTCCACAGTCTGGTGAGCAAGAGATGTGATTGTCTTTGCTTGTGATTCTATCTTTCTCAGTCCCTCTACGCTGGTGATAAGATCGTAGGTTTCGTTGATAACATTAAGAAGCCGGTGGACGCATTGGTCTCGAATAAATTGTGAATGTACCACCTGATCAAAACACTAAGATCTTGAGCTCATAACATGTGACCATTCCACTTACATTATATACTGCAGTGAGTACCGTGAATGCCATTTTGATGTATGGATGGGCCTAGAAGTCCGTGTCAGTATATTACGATGACCAAATAAAGGGGCTATTACTTCAGCGAACTTGCCAGCAATCTGAACGAAAATATCGATCTTTTTCAAGAGGGGTGGAAATACTGAGGCAACAGCAACGACACCGGCAGCATGCTGGATATGCTCATTCAATTGATCAATTAGGCCTTCTCCTCCCGCGCCCGGCATGGGTGGTATACCATCGGTTTCACCGGCCAGCTGACTTTCAGCGAGCTGATTAAGAGGCATGACCTTGAATTCCATGCTGGCACGAGGGGCAATTTCGTCGTCATGACCCTCAGAAGGTATGAGACGGTAGATCTTAGCTAATTTTATATTGAGCAACAAGCAAACCAATCAAATAGTGACCAGAGACTCACTTCCGGGATGTGCGAGAAGTGTCTCGACACACTCTCGTACCATACCGATATATTCGTCTTCATGGACAAGACGTTTTGCGAAGACTTTGAGGGAGATTGTGGACGATGCCCGAACATTACTGGGGTGGAATAAACAATGCGAAATGGCAGGGAAAAGTAACTCACAGTTGTAACCCTGTCATCCATGGCAAGGAATGCAATTTCTCAGCAGTGGTGCCAGCAGACTTGTGGTTACGTTCGTCGACGAAAGCGTGGACATAGAACTGTCTGTTTTCAGCCGAAACCAAACCGATGCGTGGAAGATGGTGCAGGTCGATATCTGATTGACAACAAATCTTATCAGGAGTGGCGATCATTCGAGATGATCTGACACACCAAAGATTTGCACTGCTGGAGGGACAGCATCCAAATGACCGTGACTCGACCTGAGCCCATTTGCATAGTCTCCATTTTTAGCGTCATTGGATCCCTGAGCAGGTCTCCCAAGGCCCACAATGGAGGCAATCTTAAACTCCAAGCTTGCCCGAAGTCGCTCTTCCTTGCTACCCGTGAGTTGTTCAACAACAGCTTATTGAACCGTCAGACATATGAATGATGCAAGAATACAGCTACTTACCACCAGGATACCCCAAAAACTGCTCGACACGTCCCCGAACCATACCGATGTATTGATCATGATGGTGTTTACGATGAGCAAATACTTCCAATGTGAGAGTGGTAGAGTCGCGAACATCGCTGCTCTTCAAATCAGCCTTTGTATCAGGCATCAGTCATCGACGTACAATCCATGTCTATCAGTCCATGGCATAGAGCTGGGTTTCTCCTGACTTGTCACGCGGGTCGTTCCGTCATCAATGGATATATTGACGTAGAACTGATGGTCCACATTCAACCACCCAATCTTGGGCAAGTGATGAAGATCGATATCTAGGAATGATTTAGAACCGATGAATTCACGACATGCATGAGGCTCTCAAAACATACCGTAGACTTGTACGCCATATACATCTGGGTCCAATTGACTGGCCCTGAAAATGCATGTAAGCCCACACGACCGTTATATTAGAGTGATGGAATCGTACATCACGATATTTCGCTGTTGATGGGCGGCCCTCCCGAACGCCGTATGAATGCAGAAGTCAGAGCTCGAATCTGTCTCTGCATGGGCGTGGGAGCTACACCAAAGATCATCTGAGATAATACATTCTGTCGGCGTCGGGAACACCTCACCTGGTACATTGGTGATTTGAGATAGTTGGCAGAATTTCTCCACTGGGGAAATAGGGTAGAGACGTTGACATGGGTAATACCTAACTGCGACAGATCAGCAATGTAGAAATTGATGATCCAACAGTCCTTTTATAACAGACCGTGGGGGGGAGGGCGATCGAGGCGAACGCTATGAGATCAAGTTGAAGGCCAGCATGCTGCATATAAGCTCCACGGTACGCCCAAGTTGTAAGCGCGAAATCTTAGCGCACGATCGTGCTTCATCGGCACCTTGCATGACAGCACTCATTCACAAGATGGCGACTGAGGCGGAATTTCCGTTGTGTACGTAGCTTAAGAACTGTAAGTATACCTCGTGTACATACATTTCCTTGATGCATACGATGACGAAAGACCAACGATCGATCATTCATTGACCAGAAGGTGTTGTCGTCTGCGTCAGCAGATTAACGCAACATCTCTGGACTTGACCAATTGGCAGGGCAGTGGCAAGGACGACTGCACGACATCCCGTGGCATGCCGTAACAAAATTCATGCGAATGGAGCTTCTGGTTGAACCTCGGGTCTCATGCTGCACCCTGCCACGGAAGTCAAAATCCTTGAGATGGAAAAATTGACCCAGACCTGTGGGTTGCAAGGCGGAACGCCCTTGAAGCCTAGTATGTATGTACGTTCATTAGTCAGGGCTATCATTATCAGTTATCAGCGGCAAGTGTATCCGAGCAATGAGTACATCTTTGCTGGCCGCGATCTAAATTTCATGTGTCCCGAGTGGTCTATTAAGACACATCAACGGCGGGTACTATATTGTAATCCTAAACAGATTTAACAGGGTATGTTGACATTGATTCTTCGAACATTGTCACTCACATTTGTAGGTAGCGCTCGGTCGAATACGCAGCCCCACGGGCTCCAATATAAAGGCGCTGGCCGATGGAGCCGCAGGAAGCTAAGCAATATTAATGCCTGCACGCTGCAGTTATATCAGTGGAACACGCACGCTCGATTAGCTGGGCGCTATGCCCTGAACTTCGGCCCTGGACTGCATGGAAGTTTAATAACGCATGTTGACAGTGAGCCACCGGGCAGCCCTAATGTCTTGCCCAATAGTTGAGCCAGGCCTGTTTACAGTCCACTTGCAACTGCGGCAGGGACTCAGATTCAGAAGGAACGCGATAATGAATAACCCCGGCGGTTCCCGAGTCATCATTTGATTTGAAATAACGACTAGCGCCTTTGTCCAAAGAGAAATTTCAGCATTGTTTATCGTGTGCATGACATCTGTCTCCTTCGCGATGATCAGGCTGAATGAGACACCCTATACCACTTGCGTAGTACATCTCATACAATTGAATCTGATTCATTAGCTTCTTTTGTAGTCTAAAACACATCGTCCTCGTACACGAACCCCTGGCCCTTACAGAAAGAATAATACAGTAGTTTTGGCGCTAGAAATACATCACAAGATCATATATGGTACTTCTCAGGCCCTTCTTATCATAGGGTTCATTTCGTCATGGTGGATGCAATAGAATACCTGCGATCTGCTGGACTGCGCACAATGCGATAGGGGTGCAAACGTGCACCCTTGGCTATCTGTCGTTGCGGATGGCGCAGGTACTGCAGGGCAGGCCCGACTAGGAGCAGGGGCTGCGCAGGTTTGAGGTTTGTGATGCCGGAGAGGGGATGCATGTGTGGGGCATCTGGTGGAAGAACGAGAACGATAGCGTCGGCGTGCTCGAAAGTGGTAGGCACAAGGCGTATTTTAGTGCACTGGCCTCCAGCAGTAGGACGAGAGTATGAGAAGGGCGAAGGGGTGGGGGAAGGAGTGCGAGAAGATGTTGATGACGAAATAGAAACATGACGGTTCTGGTGTGTGGGTATGTGCAGTTTTGGAACCTGGAAGTCCACAACTCAGGAAAAGCTGTGTACATGGTGTAGATTCAAACTGACCTGGCGTTTAAATTCATATGAGTCGTATAATTTGTCGATGGGGGGAAGCTGAGTCTTTCCGCGAGGAAGATCAAGCGTATGCAGTGGGGGAAGGGTAGGACGAACAGATGCAGACGATGCACAAGTGTCCATTGTGAAAGAATTCGGAGAGGTGAACAATAAGGATGCGAAAAATATGAGGATGAAATATTCAGCTAGCTGAAGTGTCCACCAGGGGTTCCCAAAGGCCTGCCTTGAGTGAGGAATATATAGCACAGAGAGTATGAACTGAGACGCAGTGATCGAGACAGATGAGGAACGTCAAATGTCCGGGGAAAGGCGACGACCTTTATACGGAGGAATAAAAGAACATTTAAGCGACATGTTAGACCTCATGATCATGATCTTCATAGTCGAAAGGATAATGCATTGTGCGCATTGACACGGGGACAAAAGAATTGACAAAGGCTGGGAGCGGGATATTATTTGCATATATTTGGTCTCCAGTTCAAACACCTCAATCGGAGTTTGTGAATCAATGAACAATTGTTGGCGTCGCAATGACACCGATTCCTTTTCTGGAATTCTCTCTTTTTCGTGATCTTGTTGTCCACATGCAGATTGTTCTTTTGCAGCCATGGCAGAGACAACCCCAAAAATTAAGATCGTGCGTTCAAGTTTTACCTCTGTCTATGTCAATTATCCTGAACTATTCAGATGAAAGGTGCTGCAGCCGATCTCTCAGCAGCAACATACCAAATTTTTGACGAGTCCCATACGATCGGAAATGCTCTGCGTTGGATGATTATGAAAAAGTATAGCGTTCTGCTTTATTTCCATTGTACTCTGCATGTTGACTGCATCACTTTTTTCATCCGCCAATGAAGTCCAAAGGTGGAATTTTGCGGGTACAGGTGAGCAAGCACTACAAGCTTTCTGTTTTTTTCCCCTTGCGCCTTTACTTGATTGTGGTGATGTCCACGATCAAAGAGTATTTGCAGTCATTTCCCTTCCTCGTGTATTACTGCCCCTGGCGTTGTTTTGTCCACTTACTCGGACCGATAAGCACGATCCGGGAATTTGCCTTGCACTTTGTTACGATGATTGTCTGATGTCATTTACAGCGTGCCTCATCCTTCGGAAAACCTCATTCAAGTGCGAATACAAATGTATGGTATGTATCCATTATTCGTTACATTTTCCTGTGTGATCTGATGGAGCTTCGTCAGATGGACTTTCGTCCTTGAACGCACTGATAGAAGCTCTGAATAATCTTGATGCTGTATGTGAGACCGTGGAGAACAAGTACCATGCAAGTCTCGCATCGAATAACTACGAGCGATGGGAGGAAAAGAGCTAGACAGCGCTGACTTTGAAGTTCTCTGTAGATATCGACGATTGCATTTCCATTGATGTATGTAAGGCTGAGGACGTTGCTATTTCCTATTGAAAGTTGTGACTGCAATGCCACTGTCAAGGACCTTGCCTGCTTCGACAAGTGCGATAATCCAGTACCAATACTACAGCAGCTCCGAGTCAATATGCCTGTATTGCCTGTATCAGGGGCATCCGCAAGGCCTTGAGACCACTCCTTCGATAGCTGACAGTGTTAATTGGCGATGCGATTCAACTTTAGACATGGACGATATCGTTGGCCTCACGTCACATGCACGACATCATCGTTTGCATTTGCTTATCAACGACACAGCAGCTACGGTGTTGAGCATGTCGAAGTAGATCCCATGGCATCATCTAAATCACGACTTGTACGACTCGCGCACGACATGCATAAAAAGATGTGTGTAATCTGACAAGGCGCGTAGCTCCCAGTTATCGATTTCATGGCTCAGCAAAATGAGATGGTGGTGCAACTTGCCTGGACCAGGGATACCGCAAGACCTTGACATTTTGGTGACCATGAAGTCATCGTGATACTTTCGCTTGCTCTTCTTCGGCGGCATCAGGTGGTTATCAACGAACCTCAAGCGGATAAGCGGTAAGCGGTAGTTTGCGCATGACAGCGCCATCGTGAAGGAAGAGGAGCAGATTATCTTCACTTTGGTTTGATCTGATCATCTCTGGGCACGCCTGTTGTTTTCAAGGATATCACTACCACCTTCACCGGAGCTCTGAGTGTTTCCTACATGGCCTGTCCAATGCTTGCGATATATCAAACGGGAAATGTTAAATATCACATAGATCATACTACATGGCTATCACATTGAGTGTTGGACTTGAAGACAGTCAGTCAGTAAGTTCGTCACTGCAATAATTGTCCTTATCTCAAAACCATCTTTCTTAGCATCACCAGAACAGACAAAGATACCTGTGCCGAACGAACAGGTAGCAGCAATGAAGATCGAGCAGAAAGGTGTGGCATCAGCATCCTTGGCATGGCCATTTGGGACAACCCCATCACATTGAAACAATGTTTATGCGTCCAGCAAAACTCGCGCCGCATTCGTTTGTGAGTCGCTGTGAATGTGGTAGAATCCTTTCAACGCTAATGTTGTGGTTATTCAGAACTCTCACCGCACCGGTGACACAATTGCACATGACCATCGCATGGACGGCGTCTACAATGGTACGGTCTGTATTCACACTTGTTTGTCGATTAACGATAGATCTATAGCAAATCCTCAATCATGCGGTCAACTTCGCTAAAGAACGGATCAATCAAATGATGGTTAACCATCAGCCACTGGCACTTCTCTCGCAACCAGAGCTGGCGGTTAAGGATAGGGCCATGCTCACGCTAGAAATGATCGCCCGGCGGGAAGCATTACATGCTAGGCAGTTGGCAATAGACCGCGAATTACAGGAGCTCAATGAAATGGACTGCGTTTTGGGACTGAACACAAGGGATACCGCTTAACGGATATATGAAGCAGTTCAGATGCTCCCACGTGTTACTGTTCACTAGTTGAGAAATATAAAATAAATTCACAACCCTGTCATTGAATTTTCATCCAATCGTGCTACTTTGTGTCCAACAAACTTATGTTCGACCACTTCTCGCCATATAACTATGTAAATCCCAGGACCGGGGAGTTAGTGCTTAGCCATTCCATCTGTGTAATGAATTAATTAATTAAATTAAATCGTTTTGCTCCACTTGGATATGAGCAAGGATCCCTTGGACTTATTTAAACTGGCTGGAGGACGACATTGGTCAAGGCCCCAAAGTATATCTATCTCTGTATAGCCTCGACAGGAAATCATTAACCCACCCTTCAGTTTGTAGGCCGAACGATGGATGAAGTTGTACCAGGACTCTGGATTGGTGATATGCGGAGCGCTTCAGATGTCGAAGGATTGAAGGAGAGAAATATCTTCAGCATCGTATCAGCGATGCGGGGGAAAGTTACCATTCATGCGGTGTGTATCACAAACGCCACGGTGGCGTTGTGTTTCGAGGAAGAATCTGAGGCAGAACCTGACATAGAGACCAACAGACGTTTATCAAGTACCAAGTCAACATCGACGATAGCGAACAGGAAGACGTCCTCGTGCATTTTCTGCCATCGATATCATTTATCCAGACTGAGCTTGACAAGGGTCACGGTGTACTTGTGCACTGTCAGGCTGGAATTAGTACGTTCGCTTGAAGCTTGGAGCATTTCTTCTCTTCTCCCGCTAGCGGATCACTTTTTAACGTCCGTTTACGTAGGCAGAAGTGCGACGATCGTCGCAGCATACCTTATGTACACTCTCAAACTCGACCCGGCGAGTGCTGTGGACATGATCAGGAAAGTGAGGCCCTCTGTCGAGTAAGCTACTCTAACTTGTTCCTGACCTACCCAGAAAATGATGCTTCTGTAGGCCAAACGTAGGTTTTATGGAGCAGCTTGAGGTGTTCCACCAGTCATCGTTCAAGTTCACGCGGCGAGATAAGGCTACCCGCATGTTCTACTTGGAACGGACGATGGACGAAGTCATGAGTAAGAACTGATGAGGACTAAATCTGATTCGATAGGTCTGATTGATTACAACTCAGATGGAGATGGCATGATTCCAGAGAATGCGATGTTCGCTAATCATCCCCGTTCGCCATCTGATTCTTTACCCAATACACCGATGATCATACCAAGCCGTCGCATACGATGTAAAATGTGCAGGTGAATCTTTTTTATATTATCTCATGCCCCCAACACAATTGCATACCACCTTTCACAAGGCAAGAACTAGCGACGCGCGAGCACATGCTCGATCACGGGCAACTAGGCCCACCGACCCCTGCCCTGCCCTCCCTATCGCCTGCCGCATCGCGGCGCCCGTCCGCGAATGACCGCCCCTCCTCACGACGACCATCCATGGTCCTCGGCATGCGGGGCTTGATGGAATCACTCTCGATGTCATCGCTCTCAATGTCAGCGCTCGAGACGGAGGACGACGCCGAGCCAGACACGGTCGACAATCAGCATGCGGCTGACCCGCCTCCATCTGCGGTGGACGCGAGGCCCTTGTCAATGGAAGACATAGGGAAGGATTTATCGGACGCACTTGATGCGT
Organism: Rhizopogon rudus; assembly: GCA_002995055.1. Taxonomy (NCBI): domain Eukaryota; kingdom Fungi; phylum Basidiomycota; class Agaricomycetes; order Boletales; family Rhizopogonaceae; genus Rhizopogon; species Rhizopogon rudus. The sequence goes on along the minus strand of PVYE01000340.1, from coordinate 2,667 downwards.
CCGGCACCAATGAGAACCTGCCAACAAGGACTGTGCGTGTACTGCCACACGAGAGCAGGGAGACGCCGTCGAAGACCAACGGACTGCCGTCTCAGCCACCCAGTACTCAATATGCCACTCCATTGGACCTGGCAGCAGAGCTAAATTCACATCCAAAGCTCGCCGCACTGCGCGCGCCTCCGTCGCTGAGTATGACGGGGATCAGCGGCCCTAGATCGGTGGTCAGTCCACCGATCCTCATGAATCCCAAGTGTTCTGGGTATTTTGTTGAACCTGTAGGTGTTTATTTGCCTTTGGTTTGATCGGGGATAAATCACCGAACTCTCAGATGAAATGGATGGAGCCGTTTCTGAAGAGCGGCCATTTAGCAGGGAAGATTATTTGCCCGAAATGTAATGCCAAGCTCGGTAACTATGACTGGGCTGGTGTATGTTGCAGCTGCAGAGAATGGGTGACGCCAGTACGTTGCATTCATTAACCCTCAACATTATATGACACTCTAGTCTCCAGGGCTTTTGCATACACCGATCCAAAGTCGACGAGGTAGTAGTGTGAATATGCATGCCGTAGGGTGCGTTTATGTATTCGATTCGTTGCTGGCTATGTACCATGTCTAACAGTTGTGATGTAATTTCACAAAGTAATAATAATCACGCTTGATGTTCCATTGATCATTGTTCTCTGCAGATGGCTTATATTTGAGGTTTCAGATGAATTGGATAGAATTGAGCAAAGGAGTGTGGGTAAGTTGGATAGTTTCCAGATACAAGGAGCGGATTCGGTTCTGAGAGTCTCGGGGTAACTTTGCAAAACATGGAATAATGCATACACGAAAAGAGAAAGAAATCGAGGGAATATAAGGAATTTATATGATGATATAGCGAAGACCATTATCAGAGAGGGTATGCTGCGGAAAAGCGAGATGTAGTGCACGAAAAGCAAAAATAGGCAAGGTAAGAGCGAGAAAGAGGGCGTTGATGGCCCAACTACCGATCCCCGGCAGTGTTAGGTACAGTCTTTGTAGATCGCCGTGAGCCAAAACGAAGCTTCCCATCGTCCCCTCGGCCCCATGAGAACAAGCCGCCCGTATCGTGAGAGTGTGCACTCCCTGTCCTCGATCGGAGCGACCATGCAGGAGATACCGGCCGCGGGGCATTAACTTCAAGAAGATGATCACCATTATGGTGGTGATGATGATGATGATGACCAGAATGTCCGACAGTATGACGTCCATCGCAACAGGCGCGCACATTCTCCAAGCCCTCAAACCCGTCGTCCGACTGAGATTCGCCATGAAGCTCAAACTCAAGCTCGTCATCATTTTGGCCTTGAGACATGACTCGCTCAAAAGATGGCGTGGGGCTGTACGGACTTTCGGGCGTTACCCATCGCAGGTATTCTGCAGCTGGCGTTCCAGACCGCTTGCCTACAGACCCTCGAACGGATAGTTGCGATCTACTCCGAGTAGTTCCTCGCGGCGTGGTATTGGGGGCACCACCATTTCGGCTGCTTCGGCCACTTCGTTGGCTTTGGGGGCTCATATCAACCAAATGACGATGGTCATCATCTGTAAGCTCCGCGCTCTCAGACATGGGGCTCATAGGCGCCGGAATTTCATTCTGGCCGGGTGTAGACGTCATGACAGGGGTGGGACGAGCGAGCAGATATTTCAAAGCCTAAAAATATGTAAGAGTCAAGCCAAAAATAGGAACAGAGCGACAGACATTGAGCCAAATGTCATGGCGGTCCTTGGTGGGAGCAGTAATCTTCATTTCTCTCTGAGCTGTGGATATCACGACGCTATATTGGTATAAGCCAGGAGGCATGGGGTTGGGATCCAAAACAGAGCGAACGCCTTCTATATACGCTATAGCATCACAAGTCAATCCACTATTAAACTAAAGAGATATCGCATCAATTTACTCACCACTCTTGGCACTTGACTCTGAGACATTTGACGACCCGGGATCAGCAGAGCTCCAGTACAAAGTCTTGGTATACGGATGCACCCAGAAGAACCGCTTGTGTCTCTTCTCTCCATAGCCCTTGCCAATAGTGCGCCGGGTGTATTTATACAAGAACTCGCCAATCATGGTCTGGGTAATCGCATGAATGACAGCGGGGTCCGTCGACATGCTAATCCTATTGTTTTGCTCGACACTCTTGCCAGGGGGATTGGACACGCTGGCGCCAGGTGTACGGTTTAAAAAGACATTATGATCCGAAGACATGGACGACCGAGGCGAAAGCGCGCTTCTGTCGGATGCCAGAGATGTGCTCGACATCTCCTTCCTCTGTTGTTCGCGCACGCCCCATGAGGGTAAGCCAGACGGCGCCCCAGAATTCTGGGCATACGCTGCAGCATTGGCGGCAGACCGGAAGCTGCTCGTGGATGGTGGTTGTCGCATCGCTTGGGTTGGGGGCATGCTGGAGCCGTGTTGCCTTGGGCCGTAAGATCCTCTACCATGCACGGAGAGCATTGCACCAAAGGTTGGCGTGGTGGCACGTTGTATGAGTTCTGGAGGTGGGGGGGAAGATGGACGAGGAGGAGGTACATCCGATGCCGAGGACGTAGTAGCTACTCTCCGGTCTGGGATGAAAGGCGGTGGTGGCATGCTACCTGGCGGGGGTGGCAAGCGAGGTGGTGGTGGCAGGGCCATCACGGGG
>PVYE01000339.1:0-11555 GCA_002995055.1 Rhizopogon rudus | reverse complement strand
AACATTCAAAGCTATCTTAAATATTGCTAACTCCGATGTGTGGGTTGGTCTCGTGTGTATATGTGTGTGTGTGTGTATGTAATAATTGGATGGATGCAGCACCATACAGAAGACTTCCGCACGACTTATTCAAGAGATCTCGTCGGTCGATCGCCAAAACTTATCAATGCGCCAGAGTCTATTAGGAAACTTGTGTTGCAGGGAGCGAATTATGCGAGGCTCATCTTGGCCGCACGACCGTTTCAGCTGTATGTTCGGTGCGTCTTCATATATGGATCCAAGTTCTCTCTCGGTTGGTATGACCGCCGAGGCGTCATCCTTTCCGACGACTATGACATCAAGGACAATCTTGACATCCTCATCAGAGTTGTCCTTCAGCTTGGACACGATAAGACGGTTCGCTGACTAGACTGACACTCATATTACTAGGACGACTATCCCTCCTTCGTGGTCAGCTTGGATGGAAACACACTACTGTGGAAGACCGACGATGCTCCAATATGGTCCTCTCTGTCTTTACTAGGTCACGGCACAGCGACGTGGCGAGCCCTATCGCTTCAGGACAAGCAGAAAGTTGTCTTGAACACCCTGTGGAGATCGCAGAGTCGACAAAGCGAAACGGACGTGCATGGGCGTATCAAGTCGAATTCCACGAGTGTCGCCGAACTTAGCGTTGGGGATGATGTCCGCATCACTGTTAGGCGGGATACGCCTGTCGCTGTCGGATGGCTCCGTTCCTCTATTCTAAACGATGATAATGGCGTCCGCGATGACCCAGTCCTCCATCGTCTCGCACTGAGCACTGTCGGACGCTCTTTCTGGGATGCTCAAACAAGCGAGGAAGTTCATTTTAGGGTCTTTCGCTGCTCTCAAAGGTTCGACATCATTAATGTTTGCCCAGCGCCTTCCTAATCGACATGTTGCTAGGACACGAAACGCTCGTGAATCAGGGTATTCTTCATGGAGACCTGAGCCCGGGCAATATTTTTCTCGGTGAAGCAGGGTGCCCCGAAGGTTGGGAAGGGTTTATCGCAGATGTTGAACTTGCCTCGGTGGCACAGCCAATCACAAAGGACCGATTGATTGAGCGTCCCCGCGAGGAGGGACAACGTAACGAGAGATACGACTTTCAGGAGTATACCGTTCTGTCAAGTTCTACAGCTCATGGCGCAGAGATCACGGTATGCCTACACTTTTCACTCTCTGGGTATTCCCAAACATTATCTTCAGGGCACTCCTTTATTCATGGCCAGAGAGCTTCTGGAAAAGATACACCACTGGCAGAAGTCCGAGAACGAAGTCCGTCCCGCAGAAATCGAACGCGGAGTACATCATGACCTTGAGTCTTTCATCCTCGTTCTGTACTATGCAGCCATGAAATGCGGTTTGGAGAGCGGGGCATGGCGTCGGCATCCAAAAATTCATCGTATCAACCTCCTTTATCGTGAACTGTTTGGTGAGCATACTATCAAAGAGATCACATCAGGAAGGTTGGCCTTAGTGGATCCGGTCCCAGACCCTCTTTTCTTCGCTCTCGACTCGCCGATGTTTAACCTACTTTCTGGTTGTCAGATCCTTCTGGCACGCCAATATTCCAGTTCTTCCATAGACCCACGTGCAAACACGATGGAACAGATGTTACGGTCGAGCAATGAGCGTAGGGAACGGAGGCTTGTCACTTATGAAGAACCGTACAAAATCTATGACATGGCAATCCTCGCGCTCTCAGAAGCTAACTAGGAACAACTAGGAACAACCTGTATTTGGATGTTTGATTCTGACTATTCTAGGAATGAGCCTGAGCCGTGTGCTTTTTATTATACCCCGACCATAGCATATGGGGTTTAACGTTGCCCAGTGCAAAAGCCAGAGACTGCACAGCCAGTCTGATATTCAATTAAATTGGCTCCGTGGAACTGAGCGGGTTGTCCACACCGTCTCCCTGTCGCATCACGGTAGGGCAACCATATTCCACCAACAGCCTAGCAGGGCTGATTCTCATTTGCCGAATTGTAACAAACAAAAACGATGTGTGTAAGGGACGAAGCATGATATCAGCCAGACTTCCACTGGCGCTGATTGGCTTCGTAACTATACATTGTCTGTTAGAAGTCCTTAGAACCCAACATAAATCAAAATATGTACAGAATCTAATATTATTTTTACTTCGTTGCTGAGAGATTGCGGGTCGCTACACGATAGACACTATACAAGTTTTCATAAGTGATAATCTGCTCTGGCTTGCGCTCACTGCTCGCCTGCAACTCCTCATCAACCTCGGTTTCAAAAGGATCATTAAAAGCCGTAGAATATTGGCGTTGCAGAAGGATTCGACATCCATAAAGCAGCTGTCTCATTGGTGGGTCCAGAGCAAGGAAAAGATACTGAGGGATTGGATGCACTAGGGCCGACCTTCCTGATGCGATCTCTTGGATAGTATGGCCACCAAACAGTTGACGGTAAAGGTGGTTGATGCGATGAAGTTCTGGGTGCTGATGCCATACCTTGCTCTCCAAACCACGTCTAATTGCCGCATAAAAGAGAACAAGAATGAATGACTCCAGGTCATGATGTACACCGCGTTTGATTTCTGCGGAATGAACTTCGTTCTTGGACTTCTCGTTCGCGCGACCAGAGAGCATCTTTTCCAGAAGCTCTGAGGCCATGAACAAAGCAGTTCCCTGATGATAATGTTTGGTGATGCGGAGAGAGCGAAACAGCGAAGACCTACTGTGATCTCTGCGCCAGGAGGTTTAGAGCTTGACTCGACGGTATACTCTTGAAAGTCGTATCTCTTGTTAAGCTGGCCCTTCTCGGGGAGACGTTCAATCGGTTCGGCCGTCGTGATTGGTTGTGTAACCGAGGCGAATTCGAGATCTGCGACGAACCCTTCCCAACCTTCAAGACAGCCTGGTTCGCCGACGTATAGATTCCCCGGGCTCATGTCTCTATGAAGAATGCCCTGGTTTACGAGTGTTTCGTGTCCTAGAAACATGGCGATTAGGACGGCGACAGGCAGACTTAGTGATTCGAACCTTTGAGAGCGGCATAAGACCCTATAATGAACTCCTCGCTTGTTTGAGCCTCCCACAAAGGGCGTCCTACAGTGCTCATTGCGAGGCGATGGAGGACTGGGTCATCGCGGACACCACTATCATCGGTTAGAGTCGAGGAGCGGAGCCATCCGACAGTAATAGGCACATCTGTCTCCTTACTGACAATGAAACGGACATCATCTCCAACGCGGAGTTTGGCGACGCCTCGAGAACCCGGTTTAATATGACGATATATTTCGGTTTCACTCTGTCGAGTCCGTGACCTCCACAAGGTTTTCAATACCACTTTCTGCCCGTCCTTGAGCGATACAGCTCGCCACGTCGCTGTACCGCGCCCTAGTAAAGACAAAGAAGACCATATTGGGGCACCATCAGTCTTCCACTGAGGTGCAGTATTTCCGTATCCGCCCATGCTGACTAGGAAGGAAGGATAATGGCCTTGGTAATACGAATGATCTTCCAGCAAACAAGCTGTCTTATCGTGCCCAAGCTGAGAGGACGTCATATGGGTGGTGAGCTGAAGAACAACTCTGATGAAGATATCAAGATTTCCGTTGATGTCGTAGTCATTGGAAATGATGACGCCTCGGCGGTCGTACCAACCGAGAGAGAACTTAGGGCCGTAAATGAAGACGCACAGAACATACAGCTGGAACGGTCGAGCAGCCAAGATGAGCCTCGCATAATTGGCTCCCTGCGACACGATCGTTCTGACAGCTTTAGATTTAGGATTGGGACCTTCTTCGAACTTGGGTTTGACTTCAATAAACCCACAAATCTGCCTCCACTTGACCGTCCGTACATCAACAACAGGAGTCAGAGGCTCCGACGTCGGGGGCACTTCCGCAAGGGCGAAATCAGGTTTACTGGCAGGAAAAGACATGTCTTCGGCATCAGGAACGTGATCGCTCATTTCGACCAGCTGTCGAAACTGTGATCGTTTATATCGTGTTTCTTTTGCGACTGCACCCTCAATCGTGCGAAACATGTTGTTCTGTGAAATCTTGTGGCATGAATGGATGCGTAGCTTAACCAAATGCATGCTCACCAGTGGCTCGTATAGTTCCGCTTCGTGGAGTTTATCACGTACATTCTGCAGAAATCTGGCTAAATCATCTTCTTGCCTGATTTTCGTTTCGATTGTGTTAACGACCGTGTCGATGCTGGCGATGGACCAATGCTGGTAAGAATTGATAGGTTTGGCAGATCTGTATTCGATGTGACCAATGAGATCTCCTGCATATGTCGAGCGAGGGTCCCCTGAGCTGGACCTGATGACGTTAAAGTTCTGTATGGAACCAGCATGAGGTTTCACTGGCGTATACTGGGAAGACATAAGAAAGAGACGGATGGTCGATAAGTGGACCCAAGGCTTTTAAATGTGCCCTGTGGTTTACGCCACAGTGGCGTCCAACACCGAAAATCGGCTGATGCGTCAGCTGTTGACATTTTGTTCGAAGCAAATAGAAAATCACATCCCCAATGCCCATCGTAGATCTGGTCTGAGCTTACCGAAGTTTTGCTTTCCATTCAGCTTGCGCTGATCTAATATTGCAGCGGTTTGTGCTAGTAGGATCTAGATTCAGATGCTACCGTGGCACACTGGCATAGCCTGAACAACGAAGGTATTACACCACTAAAAACAGGGACGGTTATGAATTTGGTTGACATGCCGATGCAGAGTCCAGACTCACAATTATGATTGACGGAGGTAGGTGGTGCAACTGTTTCGAGAATCAAATATCGCGAAGCAGTAACCACTGACCACTGACAGTGGTACTCTGAGATAAGTTTCAACTCAGTAGATTTTGACTTGGAATATACGGTGTAGATCAACAAGCACAGCCACTGATTCTGGACTCTGGAAGACTGGATCAGATGCATCGATGGCATCAATGATTTAAACTTTTGGTTATTGTACTTCTATCTATCAATCGTCGGTGAATTTGGCGGACCATGAGTCGGGGACTGGCGCTTTCCATTGGGCACATTCAAGTTCGAACTGGAAGTCTGGAACAAGCTGATTAGTACTCCGAATATCATAATACAGATTCGATATGGCTTTAAGTTGCTGGAAGGACATTCGTATTACCAGGCCAGTATCAGTACTCTCTCATGGTCGGCGGTGGAGATGATTGAAATTCTCGCAAGTCCAATACTTACGGGCCCTAATTGGTTCTTGTTCGGTCTTTGCCTGTACTAATAGCTCGCGGTACGGCGACGTAGTGAGCCGCTGTGCCGCAAGTTCGGAATCTGCGACAACATTCACGACCTGCAGCGCAGCCTGCTTCATCGAGAAGAGTATTTACCGGGTAAGTCCTGATTCATGAGCGTTTTGTGTCCTCTAGAAGCATCATGCATTATTAAGTTTGCCTATCACCGCTCGGCAAACTTAATAATGTCCAACCTTTGAGTGCACTGTGTAGCATGAGGCCCCAAAATGAATACCTTACTTGTTTGAGCATCTCACAAAGGGGCGTCTGACAGTATTCAGTGCGAGGGGATGGAGGATTGGATCATCGCGGACGCCATTATCATTATATAAGGTCAGAAGATTATATGGAAGTATAACTTCGGCCGTGCGTGACTATACAAAGACACTAGTATACTCAGTCGCGCACTCGAGAGAGAGACAACGCCTGAGGTATGAATCACGTAGTATCGTAAGAGACCAAATATGAACGAAAGAGATCGAGGTTGAATCAATATTGCACTAGGTGCGTGGTATAACGTAGACAGCTGACATTGACATGCAGGAAGATATAAAATATACGTCAAGCAAGAATGAAAACATATAACGGGGAGATAACGTTTCGGGTCTGAACGACTTGCCAATTCCAACAGATTAATGGAGGAGACAATGTAAATCAAGTAGAAGTAGCCTCATTGGATATATCTCCCTCGAGAAAGTCCAGCACTTCCTCAACGGATGGACGACTCTCGCTCTTCGTTGACCAGCACCGCCGCATGAAATTCAGGTGATGTGCTTGGATTTCCAAGGTGTCATTAATGGGTTCTTGGTTCGTGAACTTTAACGTCACGACCTGCAGGGCAGTCTTGATCCACCAGTAGGGTAGTTTCCCGTATAGCACCTGCAGGCGTTGTGTCAGTGCCGCAATAAACGTAAATGAAAGACTGACCTGAAGCATGATACACCCGAGAGAATACGTATCACTGAATTTGGTGGCACATTGAACAGTTTGACCTTCAGGAAGAACGATGAGCTCTGGAGCAGCCCAACGAACTGCGCCAGTGTGGTAGGAGAATGCCGGGTTGGAAGCTACCATGATGTTCGAGACACCAAAGTCTGCAAGGCGAGGGGATCCATCGGCAGCAACCAGAACGTTATTCTAAAATCATGATCAGATTATTGAGGGTACACTGCGTATGTATACCTACACTAGTTAAATCACCATGGATCACGTCATTGTCGTGGACTATCGAAAGCATAGCCGCATCATTAACATAGCCGCTTCCATAGTCAATATGTTACTTACGATACTCGAGTCCCTCAGCAATTCGTTTAAGCTTGTGAGAGAATGGTAAGGTGTTGTAACGGGTTGCGTAGGTAGTACTCACAATGTGAAGCTTATCCATCGTCGTGAGAGTTAAATCCTCGCGATGAAGGTATGAATCCAATGTTCCGTTCGGCATCCAGGGAGAGACCAATGCACGGAAGGGGCCGAAACCATTTACGGTGCCATGCAAAGGTAATACGTATTGGTGCTTTAACTTGGCCCAGATACTGATTTCGCGGTCAAGGTTCTAGGTTGAAAAGGAAACGACGTTTAGACGTGTGGCAGTTTCAGACGCTATCAAAACACACATGGTTGATTTTATTAATTTCGGCTTTACCTAGACTCGGGAACCGCGGACATTTGACTGCAACCTGGGAGACAGAGTTAGTACAAGTATAGAGAAGATGGAGCGAAACGTACTTCTTCCAGACTTGCGTTCCTGTTCAACGAACATTTGTAAACATCTCCAAGTCCACCTGAAGCGTCTGGGAAACTGTGTTTCTTGATGACACGGTTCGGGTCGATATTGAAAGAACGGTTTTACGTTTGAGAAGTCGTGCTTTGAACCAAAGATGCACCCTGGGAGTCATCTGTCTCGGAACTAAGGCGGACTCCACTTTGGTCATCGGAAGACCCCTCGGATGTTGGGATGATGGAGGTCCGGCTTGCGGAAGGTTGGTTATCAGAAGCTCCAACAGACGTTTGGTCACGGCGTCCCAGGCCAATCTGTTACAGAGAGTGAGTTGTGTCAACAAGGGTAGAAGTAGACTCGATGTACAAGCCCAAGAACATATTTGAAAGACATCGGAATGACGATACAAGCACACAGGCACCAAGGGAGACTTACTTTTCCTAGCGGTGAGTTGACGTCTTATACGCAAGAACTACACGTTGACGTTGCGAAGTTGCAAAAGTATCCACCGATGGTACCGGGAAGTAGTAGGGATTGTGTCTGAATTCGTCAGGGCAGCGCACTGGCGTGGATGGAAGAACCCCGTGAATGAAGGAAATAAACGCTGAATGCGTTCCTTCCACAAGCACCCATTCAATAGGCGTCATGTGAGGAAACCTACCTCCGACGAAGTCGTACGCACTGCATACGAGCATGACACTCCCTGAAGCATTCAAGCATTGGTGACATTGCTAACGTCACCAAAACTACAGCAGTGTTCTTTGAGGCATCGCCTGTGGAGGCAGCCCTGATATGTCACCCCTGTCAATTGACTTTGAGCGCCAAGGAAGTAGTGCTCATGAATCATGACCGTGTTAAAACTTGAGGGACGATACTGACGTTAAGCGGCGCTTCCTGTGATCATAAGTAACTCGAGGCGGCGCCTAGCTTTCATATAATCCCTGCTGTAATCTCGATCGACCATGTCCCATCTCGCTGCATGTTGTCCAAAACCGATTTGCCTTCCTCTTCGTGGGAGAGTAATTCGGACCGTAATGTCTTATCCCACCAATCCCGTGGATGGCAGCCGAATACCAGGTCAGCAGGCTGGGTGCATGCATCAGCACTGAGTGTTCATTTCCATAGGATGTCATGAAACCGTGATCTTCTGCATATGGAGTAAAGGCTCAAATAGTCGCAACGCCTGCAATCAATGATGTATAACTGGGGTTAACTTCATTCAAACATATTGATCAAAAGATGAATGCACGAAAGAAAGTTTTGGCCCATTGACGAGGAAATCCCGAAGGACGGGTAAGCCATGGTCAATATTAAACACTAGTGTCCGTCAGTAGGTCTCAATGTCTCCCGTGTCCACTACATAGTATAGGTTAGTTATAGCGGTGAAAAATAGATGACCCTTACTATTGTGTAATAAGATGTCCTGCCTGTGACAGAAGTAGTATGGTGCGGCGCGATGCATGTTATGCAGCAATATCCTCCAGCCGTGTCATATTCAACACTCCCTTACCAAATCCACTCGCGACCGCGTTGAATCCATTATCTCGCACATCCGAGAGGAATAACTCGTGTTGATCTGCCATCCTCTCATTGTTCCTTCGAATCTCTTGGATGACCCCATGCTGGCGTGCACAAAGTGGGCATTCTGTATCGTGATCCAGCAAACACCTACAATAGACACCATGAGGTAGTCCGATCGAGTGGGTACGAAAGGAAAGGATCCAAAAAAACGAAATACGTACCGTTGGTGATACGAGTGATTGCACATGAAATGCACACTCGGCAGGTCAAGCTGCCCATTGCACTGGGAGCAGCGTGTGACACTGAACACCTTCGCGTGCATAGGGTCCTCGAGTTCCGCCACTTGCTTCAACTTGGCATTCGTCTCCAGACGGTAGGAGTTGATTAGTTGCTGGTCCTGTCGCATAGAAAATTCTTCAGCGCGGAGAGAAGGGAATAGAAACAACTCACAGTCTGTACTTCTTCTCTTCCCTCTTTGATGCGTCCCATCAGCCAGCCCTTGACAAGTCCCACGCTCGCTACTCCGTTCCTGCTCAGTACTTGCACTACACCAAGCGGAGGCATGATACGCTCTTTCTCAATATGTTCCAGGATCTTTTCCACGTCCGCTTGGTGCCGCGTAAGCAGCTCTGGCGTGCTCGTGAAGAAGCGCAGCACGAGCTCATAGAGGTGCGGGTGCGACGGCCCATATCGTGCAAGGGCTTGCACAACTTCTGCAGACGCGGAGGAGTCAGATGGCGCCACGTTATGCTTGTCCATCCAGAACCGTAAAACATCCTCGTACATGCCCAGCTTCTCCCATAGCACGACCAGACCTGGGGTGTAACTGTAGCTACTGCACAGAATTAATGCATGTGTCTTATCGCATGGCAGAGTGTCGCTTGTTAAGATCTTGAGCGCATTGTCCTGCTGTTCTTGGGAGCCTCCGTCAAGATACAGCTCAAGAAGCGTGTTCCAGACAGCTGACTGGTCACGCTTTTTGGAGCCTTCGTCTTCGTTCGAACTGGAACTCGGAGGAGAGGACAGGAGAGGAGAAAGCGACTGTCCCCACCTACGCGTCGCGACGCTCTCTAGGAAGTGAACAAAGTATGATGGGTGGTCGACAAAATGCGCAAAATAAAGTGTAGGCGACGGCCGCTTCTCTTCCGATGGTGCAGGTGCACTAGAGTGTGTCTTTGGGAGCTCCGCAGACTCCCCCTCTTCCTCCTCTGCTTTCGATTCCTCCTCTTTATCTTCAGGTGCAGGTGCACGAGAAAGGGCGAGGTATGAGAGGTATGACGGCGTATTTGCAGGTGTACTGGACTGTTGGGAGGCGGTGTCCCATACGTCTGCCGTAGTGAGGGGTCCGGAAATGGTACAAATATCGATGAGAAGCTGCGTAGTCTCCTCTGGGAGATTGTCCAGCATTGCACGTCCGTACCTTGCAAGGTTACTTTCTGCCTGTGCCATACGTAGATATAAGCCGAATTGTGCTCAATAAAGGAAGAGTACAATCAGACAGAAAGATAATGAACAGACTTACTGCATCTGCGCCCAAGTGCCTCAAATATGTCAGCGCCTCGCCGTACTTCCCAGCGTCTTCAATCATCACCCTCAAATACTCCTCGTGTCGCCCATACCGTTTCGCAAGGTAACTAGCATGTTCAAAGTACCCTGCCTGCCTGCACACCCGTATGGCGGTGTCCAAGTCGAATGGAAGCTCGCCTTTCGAGTCTGCCGCATCTGAGCGCAGAGATTCCGTCTTGATGAAGCTGTCCAATCGTGCGACGTCCTTGAGTTTAGTATAAGTGTTAAGTAGAAGGGTGGTATGGTCAGCGTTCGCCAGGCCAAGCGCATGCAGCTCTTGTAGGTAAGTGACGAGATTGTGTATACGCTGAGCGTCCAGGAACTGTAACATTACTGTCAAACCTATTGTTCGGAACTTGAGAGCAAGAGACGGATGACCGACCTTTCTAACAACGTAGCTTGGCTTGACCCACCCTATCGTCTTCACATAGCACGCCATTGCGCCATCCCAATCTCCTTTCGTGTAGAGGTAGTCGCCTTGCTGACGGTGGATGTCAGCGACGTAGCTCTCATCGAGATGCTGGGTCTGTGCAAGGCTCAGTGCAAGTGGATATAAAGCCTTCGCATACAACATCGAAAGTTTCGCAGAAGTAGATTTCTCGGCGAGACGGGTCAGCTAAATAAGGTCAGCAGCGTCAGACTAGGCTACAATACACGATTCTGAATACTGTAAGGACGCACCTGACCATCGTTCGTGAGGATATAAATATTGCCCCACTCCGAGATCACTTGTCTGACACCCTCCGCAAACATCCCGGTGTACCCAACCACCTTATTCTCCATGTCAAACACAGTCACCTTGGACGCATCGCCGTCAACCCCTGCCGTCGCCGCGAGCTTTCGCGTAGCAGGCGGAGTTGCTGTGGCCGTAGTGGGTGGCGATACGACAACCACATAGTTATGGTGGGTAAGAATGGACTCCTTGTAGCCTGCGAAATAACATCAACCTCCAGTACTGAGCTTCGTTCCAAGCCACGCACCTTCATACGCATACGGCGGCTCTCTTCCCTGTAAACCATACGCATATACTGCCTCGTCTCTCGCAAGCACGATCCTCTCCGCACGCCAATCAATCACAGCACATCCCAGTCCACATCCAATTTCGTCGAGCAGCACGCTAGATCCTCCACTCCCTCGGCCAGACACGTGGTACAAGTATACTGAATTCGTAGTCACGATGAAAAGGTGCAAGTGGTTATCCTTGGCGTCAGTGTCGGCGGAGGGTTCTCGGAAACCGAGGCCTGTGATGGGTTCAGAGGAAGACTCATGGATGATGCGTGCTTTGGGAAGTGCGGTTAGGGATGCTGTGGGAGATAGAGACTGGTCTAAGTGCCTGTAGAGCAGGACCGTCCCGTCTGCCAAGCCGATGGCAAGGAAAGACAATGTAGAAGAAAGCGCGATACAAGATACCTAAGTTTACAAGGTCAAGGAACGAAACTCGAACACAAAGATCCACTCACTGGATGGAGCTTATTGCTAGGC